>WUAP02145490.1:0-11589 GCA_015163945.2 Stichodactyla helianthus | reverse complement strand
CCATGAACCATCCATTTCTTTTTCATAGGTAGCCAGCCAATCAGAGCGCGCGTTATATCTTAGCTATGTTATAATGTTCTCTTACTTAGCGCTCTGCCTTGAAAGTAGTAGAACTTTGTGGAAGTAAATTACTCTGTAATTGTTAATCTTAAGTATCAATAGTCGAGTAGAACCTCTCAGAAAGAGGTGTGTACACAGGCATTATTCTCCCGCCCTTATGGCTGATACTGATCAAGGAAATGTGATATGGAAATCGACCGAATGGTATCGGACTAAGTGCTATAGATTCAAAGGCAAACAAATGCGATTTTAGGAGCGTCAGATAAGAGTAGAACTAGTTCAACTGGATTATGACGATTTTTTTCTAAGAGAATCGCGCTTCCTTTAACGTTGCACGCAAAATGTTACTTGAAGAAAATTGACCAAAGTCCATCATCAAGAGAAGTAAAATGCCGATGATCGTTGGACTTCAAGAGAATTGTAAAAGTAACACTAAGTGGAGAAAAAAATCGAGTGAATGGAAGAGAAAGCAAGGGAAAGAATCCTTCGTCAGACGACATAGAGGAATTGTCATTCCCAAGCCTGTAGTTAGAAGCGCGACCTCAGAGACCTTTTGGCTTCTTCTCTTAAATTTATATAATCATCGACATATGCAACTTGATCATCACTGTTTAGCCTGCGTAGCGGCCCGCTGTTGGGATCCCTGGGGGCTTTAGGAGAGAGGGGGCTGGGGAGAGGAGCACCCCCCCCCCCCGGGATACTAACAAAGGGCCGCCTAGGGCAGTCAATGCTTAAAAAAGGGGATTCACTGGTTCCATTTGCAAATAAAAAGGAATAAAAACTGTTTTAACAGAAAACATTGGAAATATCCCAGAACTTATTTATGACTAGATTTTATGTCAGTGGGTAATGTGGTGATTCTAAAATGACTTTCAATTTCCAGCAATGACTGGACGATAGCGTGCGTTTCGGACAATCTGATTGGATCGAGCCAGGAAGCCATTTGAATGTCACAAGGGGCCCCATGCGGTAAGAAACAAGAAATAATTAGCACATTCACAAAAAAATAAAAACAAAGTAGGATTAAATATTAAACAACTTAACTTACAAGACAATAAAAAGTTATGCAGAAATGTAATCTTTGGAAGACACAAATGCATGAAAATATACCAGAAGTTGGAAGCTGTTATTTCGAGGCAATTTTTGTAGCAAACCCTAAAGTAACTGCGAATATTCGGAGTTATTAAATTGGTTAGGGTGGATCGATAGTTATTTAATCTATTAGTTTAACGATTTCTTGAAATACGGAAGAGAGGAATTCCGTATATTTAAGAAGGAAATTAAGTTGTATTCGAAACAGAGAATCGAGTTTAGAATTGAGCAAAGATCGACCAGAAGTTTACTTTACGAAAATAAGAATATTTACTTACCCAGATCTCTTTCTTGGGCTTTCTTTGCAGCCTGTAAAGGAAGAAAGAAGCCGTAAAGTGAGATAAATATTAAGTACTTGAGAGGGTTAATTAAAAGGCAGATACGTTAAAGGGAATTTCACCGGAAAGTCGTCTTCGGTGGCGATAGAGGTAACAAAGTTTTTGTGCATCAAGTGGCGGGCCTTTGGATCATTTGTGACAGACTACACAACTCGGATCAATAGCTAGTATCCAACTGTCACTCTTAGGAATTCCTCGCATTTCAGAACAACAAGTATGGGGATATTCTATAAGGTAGTGCGTAATTCTGGACTGAAGAACCAGTTGAAGTTAAGAGTGATTCGTGAGAAGGAATGAATGTCAGTCAAACTCTTTGATATAATTCTATGGTAATAGACATCGGTCAATTATTAATGGCTCAAGGACCATCATGGTGCATATGATTAAGAGTAAATAGCCCTTGATGATAACACAAAGAAAAGTTTCTAGATGTTTTCTAGAATGTTGCTGTGCCTTGCCGTTCCTTGACCGTGTCGCGACCATGTTCGTGCCGCGAGCTTTTCACAGTCATACGAAATCTGCTCTAATGGAGTAATCTTTGACAATAGTAGTTGAGGTGCTACGAGCAGTGCGACACCCAGAAAGGAAGGAAGGTAAAAATGAGAGGTGAATATAAATGGGAGAGATATGCGCAATATGGAAGGGATCTTCAGAAGAATATGCGATAATGAACAATAATTATTGTACAATTGTACCACTTGTAAGGAAGATCGATTCAAATTGAAACATAATTATATTGATACCGAAGAAACAAGCATTTTTTCTTGTATTTTTTCTTTTTTCTTTTAATTTTTTCATTATTAGAAATATAAAACACCGCAGAAAATAATCAAAGTAAGAAATGAAACTGGTTTTTATATTATCACTGATAGCATCAGCCGCCAATAAGGAAAATAATTGAGCTGACAGTGTAACGTAATATACGAAATTTCATGGCAATGTCATACTATGTCACCCTTACAAATGGTAAAAGGGCCGCGTCACCAATTGTGAGTAGTTTATAAAACCTGATTTTTAGTTAAAGCATCTTAGTCCTGTCTACAGGAAAACACCAAACAGCGCTTTTAAAGGTTGTTTTACTATCCAACGGAAAAGTGTGACATAATGTGCGCACAGTCACGCAACGACACGTTCAGGAATGACAGAAATATCCCACTATCTACCGCAGCACTATCTTGAGAAAAGGAAAACAAATTAATAACATACTTCGGGCGTTTTCACTGAGAAATCTTTATCACTGTCTTATTGAAAGCCATGGTTTTGATTAGTAGGATTCATTTAGAATATCCGAGTAAGAATATCGAAAGTACCTGCCATTATTCAAGCTTTAAATAAACAACTATATCGAAACAAAACAAGAAGTAACCCACCAGCTATCGTACGACGCAAAACGCGAAAATAAATTAATTTGTGAAGATTTCTGGTTTTTCTTTCTGTTCCTAATGTGGCGTCGTGTGGTTAGAGTTTTGCCTCCCTTTGACCACCTGCGTCTCGTACAAACTGAATACTTAGTCCTTCTCTTCCAAAACCACAGGTAACCCAAACCGGATTTTTGTTGCATATCAAGAGGGTGTAGAAGAAAAGGGAGTAGACTTTTGTCTGGCCTTTACAGCGACATTATATCACTATTCTCGTCATTCCTATTTTTGAGGTCAACCACCGGAAGAAAAATGGTGGGCAGAGAAAGACAGAAAGGACAGGTTTGGAAAACTTACGTTACTGACTTCAGCACGTACACGGTACGGTATGCATTAACACTGAAATGGCTTCTCATAAGAATGGTTATCGCATGAGTGGGAAACGTAAAGTACTGATTTACAGCACGTACACGGTGTGATATGCAGTAACACTGAAATGGGTTCTCATAAGAACTGGTTACCGTATGAGTGGGAAACGTACGGTACTCTGACTTGAAGAACAGACGGTACGGTAAGCACACAAAAATGGTTTCCCATTGCATTCGTGTGAATCATCCATTCAAAACGCATAGTTACGACTACCGTACTGCTACACTACAGCTACGAATTCGCCGTGTCGTTTCCTACTCACACGAAATCCGCTCTAACGATGTCCACGCACCTTTTCAGCAGCACAGTATTCACAGGTTTCCTCGTGTTCCGAGTCTGACGGTTCCTCATGCTTCTGTGTAGCAAAGTTTCTAGACGACATTCCAACGGAGAACGTTCCTGATGGAGTCTTATCCCTCTTGGCGGCGGCTGCTCGATTTGTGCGCTCATCGTCGTCCTCAGATGACGACCCTGAGTAATGCTGCTGAAGGGAGCGTCTATTTTCTCGTTTCCTTGCCGTGTAGGGCTCTCGGTCTGGTATGATTTCACTCATTGGTCGAGTCTGTCTTCCTTTAGATTTGTTTCCAGAGAAGCTCACATCGGGCATGTCTAGGGTGGGATCTCCTTTGCGTCTACTCTTTTGACCCGAGACTGAAATATTAACAAAGATAGTCTTACTTAGATAGAAGTGTATTCAATTTCTATTAGCTTGACAAGGAACTCAGTGAAAATTCTGAGTCCGAACATAGGAACCCAGTAAAGTGATCATTATCATACGAGTCGCTCTGTAGCTCAGTGGTACAGCATCCGACTGGTATCTGGAAGATCACAGGTTCAATTCCTGTCAGAAGGACTCAGGATTTTTTCCGAGTTCCCTGTCAAGCTAATGACAAACTGAAGACCTTTTTATCAAAGACAGTCTTTAAAAAAAATTGAAAAATCATTAAAAGTAACACAGTGAGAAAATGAATGAGAGACAGAAAGAAAGAATGAATAGATGAATGAGAAAAGAAAGGAAAGAAATGAGAGAAAGGCAAGGAAGAAAGTGGACTCACAGAACTTGCTTTTATGTAGCTTGCGATCTACAGTATTTGAGAAGTAAGATAAAGAAGATCCAGTAAATGAATTATCATCATTTCTTCGAACTCTCAGACCCAATCCGTCTAATGACTGGCCTACTTCAACTGAGACGAATAAGTCTATCCAGTATTGGTTGTGGAGTTAATTATAGCCATATAACTGAATATGGTACAGATATCATGAGTGGGAAACGAACGGTCTGGGGATGTAGCCAGGATGTTCAGTTGGTGAAGGGAGGGGTCACACCCCGGTAACAAGAACGAATCATCTCTCCCTCCCCTCCCACGGAAGACAAGCAATATCCCATGGGGGTAGGGGGTTCAAAGCACTCTGTCCCCCTGAATACGGCACTGAGTTCAGTAATTTTGCTACTGTGGACTGCCAAACTGACGCATCAAGCAATCGTAGTTTCATTTGAGAGAAAGAGTACAGTAGTTTCCCATTCATAAGACTCAGGAGCTTTTATTTATTATGACGGGGGGGGGGGGGCGCGGCGGGTCGGCAAGTACTGGACATGGTTAACCTAACTCCCCTCAATTCCCCTCCTTAAATAAAAGCCCCCTTATTTATGGGATTTCCTACTCACAGACGTTCCTCCCAGCTAGGCTTCCTGATTCATACTCCTTCAACAGCGACGCCTTCTGAGCAATTAGTTTATGTATTTCATCATCTCTACACAACCAGACATGTTTACTTCTGTCGTGTTTTGCATTTCCTTGAGCAGTTGGATGTTCGTTAGATTTAGCAGGCTTCGTGCTGTGTCTCTCACGGGGTTTTTGTTTTGGTTTAGTACTTTCGTGACTAAGTCCCCGAGGCTCGAGTTCTTTTGTCTTGGGGGCTTTCAGTTCTTCGACTAATAGTTCATTCGTTTCTTCAACAGGGTCATCATCTTCCGTTCCTATGGCAACATAATTCTTGGTCGAGATCTTCGGTCTCTGCCTGGTTTTAACTACTTCGCCATTGCGGGTACTTTTGCTTCTTGTTTCACTTTTCTGCGTCGCCAAATTCTCCCGACTTCTCTCTTCCTTCTTCGTCGTTACGTTTAATTTTCGTGGTTTTTCTTGCGCCTCTGATCGTATCTTTCTGGGCTGTTTATCTCCAGTATCAAAAGGACTTCTGGCTTTATTTCTTTCGCCCTTTACAGGAAGACGTTCCTTACTTTTACCAGTACCTGGTCTGGTGTTCGTATTTTCCTTGACTGCAACACCCGGAGCTAACCTCTTCCCCTCTTGATGAGTTTTGGGCATTTTGGTTTTTTCTTCTTTTACAGGCTTTCCCGGCGCCTGTTTTGTACGCCGTTCTGTTCCCATAGTATCATTATTCCTTGAAGATTTCTTGGTTAGATCTTCAGTACTGTTGTCAACACTGGATGGCCTGGACGATTCGCGTCCTTTTTCCCGCGCTGAAATCCTCGCTTTCTGCATTTTAACATCATTATTGTGCTTTGTAGGTACTTTTTTCTTCGTTTCAAGAGAACTGTGTTTCTTAGTACTAACATTTGTGCTAGTAATCTTATTACTCATTGGATCTCCCGGCGTTTTACAGGTCTTCATCACAACATACTCCTTGTTGCTTGATCGTTTTTTATGATCAACGTTGTCTTTTGAATATTTAGTAGCAGTGCTTTCAGTTTCAACCAATTTTATATCGTCAGAAGCTCTCGCTTCTTCTGTAATACTTTCACTTTCAGACTCGCTTTCATTTAAGTCTGTTTGTCTACCATAAGCCCCAGAAGGTGGCTCCAAGATTTCATCCTCAGAACTTTCCGACTTTAAAAGCGAGCTCTTCTCCCTGGAGTCCCCTTTTTCTTTCAAGGATACTTTAGTTTTCTTAGGTTGAACCAAAGTTGGTGCTGGTTTGTCATTCAGTAAAGGAACTTCAGGATCCGACATGATGTCTGGAGTCTCCTGTCTGACCATAGGTTCGTTTGATTCTGATGCCTCTGAGTCAGTGAATCCATCTCCTTCGTGAACAGGGTTTGGTTCAGGAGAGATAGAGTTTACTGGTGATTCTGCAACTTTTTCTTCGTGTGAGTCTGGTAATTCAAGATCCTCATTTTCTGAAGGTGAGTCAGCTCTATGTCGTTGTGCGTCTAGGTTTTCTGTCACCTCGTGGTCCACTGGTGATTCATTATTTTCGTTTAACTCCATCTCGGGTCCACTTTTTTGAAGTTCTTCTATTTCAGGTTCAGGTTCGGGTTCTTCTTCCGACGCTGTTCGTATGTCACGCTCTGTGTCATGCTCTTTGTCTCGTTGAATTTCACGATTTATGTCACGCTCAATGTTACCATCTACATCACGTTGAATGTCACGATTTATATCATGTTGGATGGCACGTTCAATGTCACGATCGGCGTCACCTTTTTCAGACTCACTATCCAATTCATCCCGTTCTAAATCACTATCCACAGGTTCATTTTCGCTTTCCTCCGCATTTTCTTCATACTTTTCTTCTGAATCAGGATGATCAACTCCATTCTCCAGCAGGGCTTGTTCTTCAGGTTCTTCTTCGCTATCTAGAGGCGGCGGTCCTTCCCTGTATCCAAGATCACTCTCCCTGCTATCCCGTCTGTCTACTTTAGCCTTGACTAACGATTCTTTTTCTTTTTTCGATTGATCACCAAGGTTACCAGTGCTTGAAATACTCTTGGCGGGAGATGAATGGATAGAAGATAGCACATACCCTTCTAGATCGCTACAATCACTTGCTATGGGAGGAGAAAACCCTAGGTCACTATTATCATATTCATAATCATCTTCGCTCTCTAATGGAGGGGGGCCTTCTTTAGAATCCTCGTCATCATCATCATCACCACTACCATCATCATCATCATCATCATCATTGTTGGCATCATCTTCAGATTTTGTATAAAGCATGCTTTCCGTACTGTGGCCTACTATTTCTGTATCACTACTTTCCTCAACACTTCCTTCTGAGTCGACTGCAGCAGAGGCAGCATTTGATCCAAATATATCTGTAAGATTAAAGATAAACCTCGTTAATAAGTCAATTTGGCAAGTACAAGTACCCTCAGTGGGATACTAAATGAGTAGAATTCAGCTAATTCAATATCGACCACTCATAGTAAAGTAGCTTTTCACTAAATTTACTGCGATAATCGTTGCATCGCGACCCGTATTACCGTAAAGTCGCTTGGATTTTTGTGCTTTTCTGCTCCGTCAATCATCTTTGGGGGCGGGAGTTATGCAAATCCATGAAAATCATTGGTTGATTTGAATAAGCTCCGCCCCAAATGATGATCGACGGATCAGAAAAGCACAAAACTCCAACCGAATTTACAATAATGAGTCGCAATGCAACGATTATTGCAGTAAAAGGAATATAGAATAATAATAAGTAAAAAATTAGGCCATTGTGTTTTTCTTCATTTTTTCTTTTCCACCGGTGGTTTCCACTTTCTACTTTTTACTCTTGAAAGAACTTAAAAATATCTTACATTAATTCTAAGGTACAATGTACCTCATGTTTGTCACATGTGGAATTCAAGTTTAATAAACTGTTATTAATAATATTATTTAAAATATATTGGGAAATAACAATGATAGAGGATGATAGGACAATGATTTGATACAAGGTAAAAATTATCTGATACAGTGTATTCCTGTTACAAACAAATCTATCAGTCCGCATAATTTACATCAAAGTGGATAAACTACAACATTAAACCACATAAGTCATGCTTAATCAATCCAAAATTCTAAGGTTATTGTTCTCAAGCAATCTCAAGACTAAACACAGAACTAAACAATTGGAGGCACTTTTCTATAGAGCTTTTAAGTTGTGACATATTCCATTTCCTCAGAAAATCAGCTAAAATAAATCCAGAAATGTTATATATGATTTATCTTTCACCAGCAACAATTAGGATTCTGTGCAACAATTCCTGACATAAAGAAACCTTGAGAAATATGTTCAAAATAAGAATAAATTGTCTGTTGATGGTTTTACGAACCCCTTACCATCACACCTGCTCTAGTTAAACCTACAGAAAAATATTAATGAATGGTAGCTTATTTTATTGAAAAACTAGACAAAAACATTTTAAAAAAAGAACAAATTTCCTTTACATTATTGTGTGGTTCATATACTGATTACATTTTCAGCACCATGCTTTTGTCATGCAAATTATTTTTGATTTTTAATTCATAGTAAGTTATGAGGATATTCTGGCACTTGGCCAAAAGACTTAATTTGTCATTTTCTTAGGCATTCCACAAAATATCAATACATTTTTAAATATCCTTTTGACATTAGATGCTGTGTTTTAGACAAGCTAATAATTAAAAATTATTACCAATAATCAATGAATTCAGTCATGAACTATTTATTACTACCGTATTAACTGAGTAACTGATGAATAATTCCCTTAATGCATAAATGATTGGATGACGGATTGATTTGTTGATCAATTGATTGATTGATTAACTGATAACAAGCTCTCATTTTTTAGGTTGTCTTTGTTGTTTTCAATGGCTAGAATAGCATCATAGGCTTCTTTTTGAATTTAATTTAATTCACTGTGAAGTGTCTAAATTGAATTTGTAATGCATATTTGATAGAAGTACATTTTTTTCAGAGTATTAATTTTTCCTATCCCTTAGTAGTTATTTAGTTTTGAAAAAAAACAGCTATGATTTTTAAAACTTTTTTACAAAAGCCAAGAATCAATGTAATATGTTTTCAAGAATATGAGCCTTACACCAAAGCTAAATAATATTCAATATTTATAAAACAACATACAAGTGTAACATGAATATCACCCTACCTGTGTATTCCATTACATATTCACTAGCGTTAGAGATGTCAATTGGATCGTCATGTATTGGTGGCTGTGAGCTTGTACCTGATATTATAACAGCTTTGCCTGGCTTTTTCTTTACTCTCTCTCTCTCCATCTCTTGATGATTATCTGTGTTAGGATACAATGAAAATGGGTGAGATATTGGATGTGGACATGAAATAATATACTATTGAATGTTTACAGGAGGGAGGGGAGGGAAAGAGGGAAGGAGGGAGACCTGAAAATGCTTTCTTTCATTTACATGAAATGGGTTTTATTGCTATCTCTTACCCATCTATTGCTCCAATAAATAATAAATACTTCCTAAATCAAACTCTACTTGAACAAACTCATTGAAAATGCCACGAATAACTTGTCACGGATATGTTTTGTTGTGTAGAAATTTTGTAAACAGTGGTTGAAGTGACTGTGTGTGTGATCATTCCATGTTGCAGAGGAAATTAAAATTTGATTCTTAAACAGTTTACAAATCCCTCAATATTATACTCAGCACTGTCCTTTACTTTGTTAAACATTCTGCTTCCTTAAGTATTTGAATAAATTCTAAATCAATATCCAGGCTTGTTAATATCAAATTAAACAGAGGGATCAATTTTTTTATGTGTAAATATTATACTGTTGCCATGGGAAAACACTGTCTAGAATTTGAAATCAATATAAACAGTAAATATTAAAACCTTTATCTATTTTGGAAAAGAGGTTTTTTTACCATCAAAGTTGTATGTATGAAAAATCTTAATTCTAAAAAAAAATTAGATACAAAATGAAATGTAAAACTGTGAAAATGAAAAATATATTTTCATTTTTGAGATATTATTATTTAATAAAGGCAGTCTCAAATATGAAGGTTTTATGATTACAAAGATTCTGGATATTGTGATTTTAAGATGGAAAGATGCCAATAACAAAGACTTTCTTGGCTCCAAAGTCATTGAACCCATTAAGAAATTTCTTAAGTTTGACTAATGCTAATGCCATTGCTAAGGCTAATGTACTTTCATTTGATTGATTGATGAATTATTTCATTGGAGAAATCCCTACAAACAGTCAAAAATAAATGGTCTTCAATTATTTCTGGGTTCAAATCCTTTTAGCTGCTGTTAGAGCGCCATGGGTGAGGTTTTTGAGAGAAATATCTTATAGTCATCCAGTGTTTATGTATGAATGAAGTTAAGGAAATGCCCAATAAATACACAATCATAAATATTTGAGCAGAACAATCAAGAATAAAATCATTTAAACGATTCTTATGACAGAATAAAATAAATCCCATAGCAAAACATGTCGCATAAAAGACATAACCCGAAATGAAGATATTTTAAAATTACCTCAAAACGTTTCAATGGAAGAACTACAAATTTATAAATATTAAATGCCAAAAGTCTTGTGAGACGCCGACAGCCTAGAAACACTTTAGTATTAAGATTCCAGACCTTGAAGTATTTGTACTAAAAAAACAATACAGAAATAGTTATGGAGAAATTATCATTTTAACACATTCGCGTGAAAACCAAAACACAACCCCAAAATTATTGAGTTCTGTACTCAAATTATTGCTTGGAGCGTCCTTTTTCCTATCGATTTTTTTCATGTTTCTAGTTTAAAAGAGTCCTTAACACTGTTCTTGAGTCTAAAGAGTCATACAAATACACTCAAGTAAGCGAAGGAAGGCGTTAAACATTGTTTTATATTGCTTCAAACATCTGCATTTTGTCAGATCAGTTTGAGACCAACTTGAAGGCGCGTCGCTGTTTCTTGCCGAACACAGCGAGTTTTACACTAAAGAGTCCCGAACACATCCCAAGTTGAGTCACTAAAGGTTGGCTTAGTGTCTTACCGTTGATATTATGTGTAATTTCTTCAGAGGCGTGTGGAAAAAGTTGTTCAAATTCAGCTTCTTCTTTGACACAAGGTTCGTCGGAAATCTCATCCGCCATCACGAAAAAAACTCCTTCCCAGGGCTACTCATTTTCCTACCGCGCGCGCGCAAAATATGAGGCCTGGTTTGACCTCTCAAAAAAAGGGGAAATAATTAACAACGTAAATTGTTAGAAAAAATAACTAAAATAATCAATGGATTGTTTTTACTTCGATTTCTCTATCCTTTAGTTGATATTTTCTTAAAAATTATAATGAAATTAACAAATAAATAATTGGAATCTATTCGTCAAGAATGGACTAAATAAAATCTTTATAGACTATTTAAATTCAGTAATACATTAGGATTTTAAAATAGTTTGAAGCTTTATTATGTGTATTTAGCAGTATTTAGCAGTTTTACTTGAAGCGCTTAGTGCTTTGGGCTTCCTGTGTAAAGTAGTCTAACTCGTTACCATGTGAATATGTAGACCGCGTAGCACTTTGAAATACATGAGCTAGAAATAATGGAAAGTTATAGTGCTTAGAAATG
>WUAP02145479.1:0-11589 GCA_015163945.2 Stichodactyla helianthus | reverse complement strand
GCTCTGCAAGCTTTGTTTGAGGCATTCTTTGTAACACCCAACAACATTTTGCAGAATTTCGTATGTACATATTCAGTCGGATCCGTGTCCATGTTTTTCTTAGTGTCATTGCCCCAATTTTTGACGGTGTCACATCAAAAATCCTCCCCCCCCCACCCCCAGGCGATAAATAATGACCGGTCCCTTATCAATAGTGATCATGATTTCCATAGTTCATGTTTAACTTTGTCTAGTTGTTTATCTAGAGACTAACAACTTCATAAAATGGCCAAAAGTGTTGAATATTTAATACTTAAAATAGAGCCGAAGCAAACGCCTTATGTCGTCCCAGGGAATCTCATATAAACCGGCAGAGCGAAGATTGGGTCGAGACTATTTGAAGCAGCTGCTGCATTCAAAAGAAAAGTTAATTCTAAACTTGTCATTCTCTTTTTGCTTCCTTTCACTAAATCTCATGTAAAATTTTAAAGAATCTATTCTCTTTGGCGTGCTTTAATTGGCTGTAACAATGTACACCTTTTCTGATTGGCTGGTAGGTGTTACCCAGAACATTGATATCATCTAACGAGCTCTCTGATTGGCCGAGGCAAGGTCTTTCATTGAATTTATCATATTGGTTGTTTATACGGGGTTGTGCAGAGTCATGAAGCCAAAAATGTCAAAAAGAAATCATTTTATTGCATGTAGAATCTTCTATGTCATGAATTAATCAATAAACAAAACAGGAATCGAAAAATACTAAAACTTATAACACCAAAAGCCGTTTTAAGTTGATTTAGTATGGCTTTAGAACAACGCACCAAAATTAACATGTCATATCAAAATGAAACTCTTATGTACTTATAAAATACTTTTGTTCGGACGTCCTTCAGCAGACTAATCCAATTTTACGAAAACTCTAGTAAGACAAATCTAGATAATAAATCGATTGATAGTCAAGTTAGGAGGATTTGCCAAAAGCTGAAAGAAGGGGTAAAATTCAGAGAAATTAATGCTCAAAGTTCTTTATAAGTTGAAGTGGTTTGTGTCTGGTTTGAGAAAAGAAATGTAAAGCACCAGCGCCTCGTCGGAAAAATAATAGATTTTAACTCCTCGAATTCAAGTAGGATCAATCGGGAAAATTTGAAAATAAAAGCTACGAATTGTTCAAGAAGAGGTTTTAGAACTGTTTTCGATATTTGGACTTTATTTACTGAGTAAAGTGCAGTTCTCTGCTCAAGCGTCGTCGTCCGTCGTCCGTCGTCCGTCGTCCGTCAGCGAGTCCATCATGAAGAATGACCATTCCGAGACGATTTTGAAAAACTGTCTTTGGAAACAAGACGGCAAATGTCGTGAAAAACCTGTGTTTCCCTTATCTTACTCAACGCTAAAACGTCCTTTGTTTTACGAAAGCGCTATTACCATTGTTTGTTGCCGGATAGGGTTTATTTTTAAGGCGAAAAAATCTTTCATTACTTTTAATTGCCTGTCAAAAACCCTTTTTAATGTTTAGTGTCTAAAAATACCTCCGTTGTGCAAGTGTTTTATTTCTTTATCGAGGTAGATCGTAAACAGACCAATGCGATGAATTGAACAGGTTCCCAGTTAAGGGCGGGAGATTGAATCAATTGAATAGAAAGGTTACCTACAGCTGGTCATTACCTACGATAGTCATGTAGGCCCGAGACGTCACCAACATTAACTTAATTTTGCTGAATTAGAGCAAAAGTGTTTCTAAACGTTAAGTCTTGCGTGCAAAACCTCCTACAGAGTCACTGAGTCGTCATTTTTATTCATTCATCTTTCGTTCATTCAATTGGTCATTCTTCTATTTGACCATTTTTATCGTCTAATTCTCAGTTAATTTATCAGTGTTTTTCAAATGGTATTTCTTTATCATTTATAGGCTTCTTTCTCTGCCTTTGTATTTGTTTCTTAGTATTTTTATCACCTTATCTCCTCTGATCTCTAAATTTATCAGTTCAGTTATATCACACCTTATATTCAACGAACCTAAACCAGTGGATAATCATAAACTACTTCCTGAATTCGGAACTTAGTTTCTGTGAACGGCTCAGCATGGATAATGAAACGTCTTTTCCAAGACACGGCACGCTAATGTAACAAATATAATCAACAATGAAGACTACTGGTGCCATATATAACGTCCATACATTGATAATCTTATGTCGTGAAACCACCTCCATCCGCCTCCTGTCCCACTCAGTTTGATTTTCTGTCCACGATAAACCCAAACTAACCCTAACTACACCTACAGCAACTACAGCTTAACTCCAGTTTAATTTAAACGGCTGTTGCACAAAGAAAAAAAAAGTTTTCATTATCACTAATTTCTATTTAGCATATACCATGAAGGTGCCCAACTTCGCGATACTGGCTTTCCTAGAAAAAAGCCGTAAATACGAATCTCCGTCGTAATAGCAGACATTTCTTGGTAATAGATATCGTTTTTCTTTTTTTTCTTCGGCGTTTTACGCACTATTAGCTAATGGTCTTTGTTCTTTACGCTCTGGGCGACTTTTACAGCCGTTTAGGCTCTTCCTCCCAAAGGGGTATCAAGAATGGTAAGTGTTAGTTCTGGAAGTGCGCCAATCATGTCAAGAGTGACTTGATGGAGTCTTGTTTTCCTCTACCGTCTCAGTTAATCCAAAAATTAAAACCCTGGTCAGTAATTTAAATTTATTTCTTCCTGTCAAAATCATTTCTGATCAATTTTTCGAAGTTTCCTTGACTGAAAATATGAAAATATTCAATTCAACCGTAAACCTTTCTTATCGATTTATGGAGTTTAACAGTCGAAAATTACGAAAACTTATTAGTCTTCCATTGTTTGTATTTGAAATTCATTTTATTGATATCACTCGTAGTTAGTCTCTATAAGATTTTATATACAAGGGTTGAAAATATCTAGCAATTCATTCATTTCGCTTCGACTTCGTAAAAATACATTTTGTCGTATCGGTGTCGTTCAAGGACGGAAACGGCGTTCAAGAACATTGAACGAAACGATTCGATTGAACTTCCCTAGGAAATGAGAAATTCCTACTAGTCACATGTAGCAAAAGCAAAAAGGTAATGCGCTAATCTGGGAACACCAAGCGCTGTACGCGAACGTGCACAATGAATGCTTTGTAAAACTCCACTTGAAGAAGTACATCACTCGAGACAAAAGGAGAGAAATCTAGAGAAAAATTGAATGAATAAAACTATTAGTTTTCATCGACTTTAACTGGACAAAAGAACAGAATTCTGGGGAATAGTATTAATCTATCTTCAGGATATAGAAAACTGCAAACAACCCCAACAAAAACAAAACAACAACAAAAAACTAACACACAAGCAAAAACAAGGTTGAGGGGAAAAAAACCCTACAAGTCATACCTAAGAAGAAAAAAAGGATTTGGAAAGTTATTTGCCCACAAATTGACACACAAAAACCCTATTTTCTTTCAAAAATTAAAACAAATTAATCTAAAGAAATTCTTAAAAAAAAAAGTCTTTTCTAAAAGAAAAGAAAAGAGAAAAAACAAAAACAAAAAAGCTAAAGGTTTCTCAGAGTTTGAGGTAAAAAAGGTTCCTGGACCGGTCTATCGGCTTATTTTGTGTTGATGTAAGTGTCTATAGATTGATTATTGAAGTGGGTGGACGGCGGTAAAGTTTGTTACTTGGTTGGTCTGAAAAGTGGGCTTGGTTTCTTCAGGTGGATTTGAAGGGTCATTAGAAACAAAAGCACATGGAAAATGAACAAAATTAGAAAAAATAACACACTAAGAGGTAAAAAGAAGTACAGGATAAGTGGAAACTTAAGAATTAATAAAAATGAAAGCGGTGCAACAGAAAGATGCGAAAATTGTGAGTGAAAAGAAAGAAAGAATGAAAAGAAAAGACTTTTGAAAATGAAAATATTGAATCACTAAAATTAAATAAAGAAAAAGATTTCGGGAAAAAAAAAAAAAAACGAAACAAGAATGAAAATATCAAAGATTTTAAGATGCTAAAACTATTTCTTTCAAATAAAACCGGTTGTTAGGAATTCCCCAAAGCACAGAAGGGACAGATATGTGTCAAGTTAGGGGGGAAAAATAAACGAATATGATATGACAAACACAATAGCGCGGAAAGAAAAGAAAAGCGAAAAATAGGATTTATATTTAAAGAACATTATAGAATATCCGAGAATGTCCCACATTACAAGGCCTGGCCGTTATCAAGACATGATAAATTATCGTTTTCCAAACAGGATCGTTTTACTTCCTACCCTGATCTGATATAACTATTCCCATTCAGTAATATGATGACTTGTTTAATACTGACAAAAGCGGGACTCCTAAATCCCTTTAAACGTATCGACATAATTGACTAAGCTCGACGCAAATGCACCCGGTGCTCTGTGGCACGTGCACAGGAAGAACCCCAAACTTCCCGCCTTCAGAAAGACTCCCCAATCAAAACCATCCAATCACCAACGACCGTATAATCAAAAAGAGTTATAACCTGTGAACTCGCCACAAAGAATCGAGATTCAGTTAGTGACGAAGTTTGCTCGAAAGGCGTAGATACAGAGTTTCGTTTCAGAGCGACGCAGAACAAGAAAAGATGAAGACATTAAGATGTTTGATAATTTTAGGTGTTTTGGGCTGCATTGTGATGCGTAGCGCTGAGGGATTCACCAATAACTACGGACATCGTTTTCCGCCCGTCAAACACGAAGCAAAAAAAGACCCTCTACGACAAAGACGATTTACGACCGTACGAAGCTACATGGTTAAAAGACAAAATGATAATCTAGTCGATGAGGTGAGCCCCCGATTCTTGAATTCCATTTTGCCCACTTTTCTAATTAAATAAACTGAAAAATATATAAAAGGCTTAAAAAAAGGCAAAAGAAAGAAAGAAAAAGAAAAAGAACGTTTCCCTGTGTTTGAATTTGAAGACTATGATTGAGAAATTCCACAAGAAAAAGACGTAAAAATGAAACAAAATCAAGCAAACACAAATGTCCAATCTTACTTTAGGCTTGCTTTTCTCTTTACTCCGTTAAAACCTTATCTATTTACAGAAGAAGAAAAATAAAAACGTAATAACTGGCTGCGATGACAGAAAAAAATTAGGCGCGATTAGGTTGTCAAATTGAAACATAAAAAAACAGCCAAGTCTTTTTGATTCGTCTTTAAGATATGATGTTATATAACGGCTAAGAGTCTTGTAACAAAACCGTTAGAACATTAAAGCAAGACAATCTTTAGTAATATTAGCTTCTAAGAATTCATAGTTTGAGTTTCAGTGGAATTAACCTTTTTCAAACTGTTGAAAGATATCTTTCTCTTTCTTTCTTTTCTTTCTTTCTTTTCATTCGTTCTTTCTTTCTTTCTTCTCTTCCTTCTTTTCTTTTCTCTCTTTCTTTTTTATTCGAATATAATAAACATCTAACGGGAATCGAAAGTATCTGAAAATCTGAGTTTTTTTGAGAAGAAAAGGTCAAACGTTTGCCAGTAATTACAATCAAACAACTTCGGAACAAGTCTGTTGATTGAGCTACTTAAAACTCCTAATAAACCAAAAATAAACTAAGAACTTTATTTCTTTAAACACATTAATACCAAAAGCACAGAAAGCCTCGTCATTTCCACACGCTTGATCCAAGTTATTGACTATTATTACTTCAAAGCACCAAAGCCGATCTTTTAATAACGGAATCAAGCGGTTTCGAGTTCCATAATTTGTTTTTGTAGCCTCCTGGATGACAGCAAGCGAACACTTAATAACTGTGCTATTCAATTGGCCTTTTTACGATTCTGAGACGCCTTAAAAAAACGAAAACTTATAAATGCGTTGTACTACCACTCACCGTTATATTTTTACTTTAAAATTACGGCTTAGCTTTCAATAATCAAACAAGCGAAAGGGGAAACGCGTAGGAAAAGCAGCTCAATGGAACTTTGAAATCGTTCAGTCATTTTTGAAGCGCGTGAATCAAGCGTTGCAGATAACTTAGCGTACATAGACACTTAAAGTCGGAAGAACTCGAGAATGACAGTTGTTGGCCAACACAAAAGAGCCCACTGAAATCCTAAAACAAGTTTATAGCCATGGAGCTTTTTTACTCGACTTTGAGGTACGGAAGCCTGATCAAAAGCAGTTTAAAAGGATTCTTTAGAAACGCGCCATAAAAGGAATAACGAAAGATGTAATCAATAAGCAAAAATGACATAAATGTCTTCCATCTTCCATCGAGACCAATATGACTCGTTTAGCGTGTTAACTAATGAATGAAAAAAGCCTTTTACCAGTCTACAGCCGGTGTGAAAAGATAGGGCGGAACAGGCCAAAACGTTCATTAATGATAGTATGACCGGCGTTGTCTTGCACAAATGTTCCTCGTTGATGAATATGAATCCATTAGATAGCTCAGGAACATTTACCGTGGCGGTTGTTGACAATTTGTAATTGAAAACTTAAATAAAGCTTTGTTTCACGTAACCGGCCACTGTTCTTGTTTTATATCGCTTGATTTACAAAGTAACTGAAAGTATTTACACGAAGTTTCGTTCAAATATAAATTAGGTATAAATTCAGGAACAATTTTGTCCGATTTGGTAAAAATAACCTTGTTTGCTGCACTCGTTTCTTTAGAGTCATACTCTGCTGTAGATCTTTACGTACAATTCATTCCGTAGTACAAGCTCGCTGTAGTTCTATTCTATAACCTGCTAAAACCTTTCACCACAATTTTATAACATATCAGGTCGTTCTCGGCTGTCCTCGGCCCAGCGTCTGCTATCTTACCTAGTTTTTTCCTTCTAAAAGAAGCCTAAATTTTGTTCAAAAACAGGATAATGTCTCACTTTGTTCCCATGTCTGCTTGTTCTATCTACGTAAAACCCTTTTAAACAATTCCGTCCAAAGTATATATAGGACGACAAAAGATGCCTAAGGGGCCGGTAGCTTGTTGTCGTTTTGAATCTTCGTGAGACAATAAAAAATCTACCAAGCTTTAGTTCTAAATTATCGTAATTTTGATAAACATTTTTAGTGCCCGCGAAAACTGAATTCGCGTGATAGCACTTCGCTCAAAATGAGTGTTAAAACGTCTATCTTATCAAAAGTCTTGAATATACTTTTTCGTAATTCCTTCTATTAACTTTGAGAGGTTTAACGCTATTGAATGTAATGTTTCTTTTAAAATAAATAGCAAAGTAAGACAATAAACCATCAGGATAAAAAGCACTCAAAATTTCCTTGAAATTGACTTCCGATACAATTCTACCCCTCCCCACCCCCCTGAATACAAAAATACTCATTGTGCAAAACAATTACGGTTAAGAAATTTCTTACGATTCAATTTTTATTGCATTTCCCTTTTTTGTATAAAATTCTAAAAATATTTTATTAGCTTTGATATCAATCGAATTATTGATCAAAATCTCACGCAGGGGAACCTATTGAGGACCAAACTGTCCCAATGTCGTTTATCGACATATCACAGGCAAAAAACGGAAAAAAGAAAGCGTTTCAAACAATTAGAAAAATAAATAAGACTATTTCAAAGAAACTCCTCACAAAGACGCTTTCCGGAGTCTTGAAGGTTAATTTCCTAACACAAAGATATATCTTTTCGCTTCAGCGAGATAGGAAGACGTGATAAGTATTAATCGTAGTAGAACATCACTACTGAGGGCGGACAGCTATTAACTTTGAAGTTAAGAAATACTAGTGTTTTCCTCCCCCAGTTTCAATAAATATACTCTTCCAGCTCAAAATTTAGGGAATCAAGCGCCACAAAAAGTATGGAGAAAACCTCAGATTCATGAGCTTTGTTTGCCATTAAAAAATCTTAACTCGAAATTTCGTTGTTATTTTGGTTCACGATATTTGCAAACTTCTATCTTAAAAAAGCCCAAAAGCGAAAGAATTAATAACAAATAAAGCAAAAAAGGCCCCGAGGTTGTTTACTAGAGAGATGCTGAGGAACTTAGGGGAAGGTTTACGCTTTAAATTGATTGAAAAGTTTACATCAGTTAAAAAGAAAATATTCCTCTAAGGACTCCGCCCGCTTAAATCTGACAGCTTCCTAATGGTTCGATTAAAGACTAAACAAAGTCACGAACAGTAATCTTCTAGAGAAATTTCCCAAAGTTTACACCTCCCAACCTGATTTTTTTATGGTTATTATTTTACTGGTTTAGGGTTTTGTGGTTGTTTTAATTGTTTTTCACGGAATTAAACGGCTTTCAAGTCATTGTAAAATCAACTGGTCTAAAGATCTTATCCGCCCTTTTAAATCTTTATGATTTCTATAAAACTGTTCATCTAGAATACAATAACAGGTGTTTCATTTTTATCGCTTTACTTTTTCTACTTCACTTTATAATCCATACTTTTTAGCGATAATGTCTATACACCTGTACGAATCTTTCCTGTAAATAACGATAGAACACAAAAGTTATAGCTGGAACACTCTAAAAGCCCCTATTGTATTTGATTTACAGTTTCCCCTCTACTTTTTAATCAAATTGCTTTAAAAAATTTAATCTTTAGGAGCTTTTAGATGAGTAGAAGCGGAGTTGTTCTTACGAAATTACTTTATCTCCAAGACAACTAGAATTGATAGATTGACAGACTTAAACGCGACATTTTTATTCTGATAACAAGGGTTTGACGTCTGGGGTTATTTCGAGGAAGAGAGAATAGAGAGGCCAATTATTCTTTTACTATCACGGATATTAATAATCCTACTTCTATGGGACTAAATTATTCCTAACATCAACCTTTTTTCTCGATAACAGCTGACAGAAGAAGACTTCTGCACAAGTGCACTAAATTTCTGCAAAAGGAGACAAGAATCGAGAAAGAGAACAGAAAATAATTTCTAAGTATCGATAGCTATATGTAAATGTTTTAATAATGAAAAAAAAAATTTAACTATCGAAAAGTAGCCAGATATTTAAGAAATGCACTGAATAATTAAATATTTGCTGGAATAACGGAAATGATTAGGATTTTGTTATTATGACGTTAATAAGAGAGAATATTTTTGAATTAAAAGAGCAAATATAAATATAACTACGATTTAAACTGTTAATTCTTACGTGCTATTTGTGTAAATACAGTTAAATAAAAACGAAAAAAAATCATTTCTTTTTTCACTTTTATTTAGAGTTTTATTTTATATGAATATGAATTTAAACCTGGTTAAAGAAAAAAACAAAAAAAAGACTAAATTTCAAAGTTTCCCTTTGAAAACCTTTCTTTGAACAGATTTAAAAGAGTTTAAAACCCTGTCTGAAGTGATGGAAGTAACTCAATTGCTTTCATGTTTTTTCTAGACTTTCTGCAACTTTTATAAAAAGTGTTTAATCCCTCAGCACTTCTTCATTACCTAGAGCTATCTCCTTAACAATTTATGTTAATGGACGTCTTTGACAATACGTTCATAGAACGTAAAAAGCAGTCAAAAGTCAGACACTTAACGTCCCAGATACAAAAGCATTTTAGATTTTTTCCTGTTAATCTTTCCTAAGCTTTGATTTGGGAAGCACATTATAGTTTTTTTAGCCTTTTGTTTCCAAGACATGTTTTATCTCATTTGTCTTCTTTCCTTCTTACAGTTTTTCATCTCTCTTCTAGGCTTTCTATACTACAATTGCTGCTTTCCCCAGAGGCTTCTTTTTGCAAAAAAATATGCAGTGATGCAGTGACAAAGAAAAATAGAGAGATTGCTTGCAATCTATTTTACAAGTTTTCAATATTTTTAACTTGTTTTTTTTTCTGGTTTTCCTCTATCCACAAAAGCCAACTTCTAAATTCCAATTCAATCTTTAAGCTTTCACTTAGATTGGAGCCACATTCTTATAGTGATTATCCCACACTGTTTTAGAAAAACAAAAGCTGAATAGATTTTATATACTTGAAAGTGTTTACTGATTTTGTTTTAAATCTGATATTACTATGTTTTAAAACATTTATAAATATCCCAAATCATATTACCTTTTTCCTGACTTCATGACTTAATGACTTCAGAATGTCTATTAGTCTAATTGAAGTACCATTTAACTTCCCCCAAGGCATGCCCAAAGGTACCAAATGGATTAATCAATCCCAGTATTATCACTACACACCACTCACCACAACAACATTGAACCCTAGTTCTATAATAAACTCTACTATGTAAGTTTAATAGAAGCTTTTTACAGTGTCTTATTTTTATTTGTGTAAGTCAATAGGAAACTTACTTCTCAAACTCATGAATAATGAGAAAAAAGTAAATCACTACAGTGATGGTGGTTCAGATATGTAATGTTAATTAGCAGAAAATGTGGCCAACTTTCAGTTTGATTTTCTCCTAGAATTATTCATGGTTTGAGAAGCTAGATAAAACACTTGAAAGAGCGTTTCATCCTCTATCTAAACACCTCAAATTCAGTTAAAAAACTCAGCTGTGCCTTAATTTTCAAACCCACTCTCAGTATTTGGATATCGGCTGAAACACTCTTTCCTGTGTTTGATCATGACATGAATTTATCCCAATGTGAGTAGCATAAGGGGCTGAGCCAAGATTAAGAGGTTACTAACTGAGCGCGAGGTCTGTACGGGAAAATATCAGACCGAGGTCTTGACAGTACTGCCCAAGCCATTAGGTGAGGTCAGTACATAAAAGACCGAGGTCTGATATTTTCCTGTACAGATCGAGCAAGTGAGGTTAATAAATCGTTTATTATATGGCTTTTTTAGCTGCGTCAACGAAAGACAGGCGAACTTAACTTACCGGTCTGAGATGGGAAAATATCAGACCGGAAATCAGCCAATCAGAGCGCACATACTATCGTAGCCATATAATAATAAGGGTTATATCTCATAATTTTAACTGATCTTTAATGTTTTCATTTTTTTGTCTACCCAGCTAGGGATTTGATGTCAGAGTCATTTTCGTATTGGGGATTTGTTGTTAATGATTCATATTTTCAAAAACAGTACTATTTCTATTGGTTATACTGACCACATACTGCTTTAAGCTGTGAATATAGAAATACTTCCTAATCATCTTTTCTCTAGTCTTTTGAATCTGGCTTCTACAGAAAGGCAAGAAAAAACAAAAAAATTAATAAAAATGGCACAGGTTGTGGACATGTCCTTAATAAACCACTTCATTCCTCCCCCTGAACTTCCTTAATATGGGGGGAAAATTGTGTACCCCCTGACTGATGTGGATATGCCCAGCAGATGTTACATTTATAATCTCATTTAATACAGGTATCCCAAAATCAATTTGCAACACAGGTAGACCACAGGTAGACCACCACCTCAAACATATCACACAGGTATCCCAAATCTATGAAATGAGGTTAAAGTCACACAACAGTTACAAAAACTATAAATTTACCTAATTTTTTGGAGTAAGCATCTAGTCTGTATGCTGCTTGCTCCAAGCTTGCTACACTTTCTTCTACTCTGTCAATTTGGTCCAAATATGGCTGAAAACTTTTGTCTGTCAAATGAAATCACTATTTATAAGACAATATACACCTACTTGCAAGAAGGTTGTCATAGGAGGAAAGAACTTTTGTAATTTAGTAAGAAAGGAATAACATT
>WUAP02145457.1:0-11592 GCA_015163945.2 Stichodactyla helianthus | reverse complement strand
TAAATTTCCGTTAAAAATGATGCTATTTTAAAAAAAGTTAAATATAAAATCCAATAGTAGCCAGTCACCTTAAGTAATAGTTTTATTTTTCAAATTTTCTTCTCTGATAGATGGACCAAAATTTGGGGTCGCTGACGGTCGGAGCACAGAAAAAGATGAACTGGTTCTTATTAGTAATGACGAAAAGCTTGATTACTTGGTAGACATGATAAGGCAGTTGAAAAAAGAGCAATTCAAGAGAGAATCAGTCCTAAGACGAACGATAGAAATGTTGCGCATTGATCTAAATACACAAGTATGTTATCTCTATCTATAGATATTACTGCGGTTTTCCGTACACTAAGCACTCAGACACTCAAATCCCGAACGCCATTTGATGTTTTGGCTTCCGTCAATCAAAAATCCGAACATTTTTCCAAACAGCTACGAACCCAAAACATCGTGACTGAGCACTGTGCGACTGCACGTAGCGGACGTGGTAGTGCTTGACACAGGTGTGTTCGTAGCTGTTCGGAAAATGTTTGGATTTTTGATTGACGGAAGCCAAAACGCCAAATGGCGTTCGGCATTCGAGTATCTGAGTGCTCAGTGTACGGAAAACCGCAGTAATGATTTATTATAAGTAGTCTGTTGGTGCAACTATAAACTGGAAGAATATCCCGAAGGAAGCGATGGCACCATGAAACAACTTTCCTTTATATTACTTTACAATTTAGAATCTAGGTCGCACGGATTGCTATAATGATATTCGCGCGTCGTGAAAAATTTCGACCTTGGCATTAGTACAAGCTGTAAGCGCCCTTGTTCCTTTATGTCATACTTTGTGCGCAACCTTGAAATGAGTTTCTGTAAGAGCGGATTTCGTACGAGTCGGAAACGCATGGTTCTGACTTACAGTACGTACACAGTACGGCATGCAGCAACACTGAAATGGCTTCTCATTGTTTACACAAAGGGTAGATACAGTTACGGTAATGGCGGCTACAGTGCGGCCCTAGCCCTTATACTAAATCCGCTCTAGTACTCTATTGATATGCATATTACAATAATTCCAGTCGCAAGAAGTGCGTTACGTACGTTCATTCCTGGAGCACGGAGGTGCTTGTAAGTCAGATCCACAGCCTGCCATTAAGTTTGACACGACTGGCAATGTTCTTCCTGGCAGGAAAACAGACAGAGAAAATCCAGGTAAAATACCATCCAAAAAACAGCAACAACAAACAAGCAAACAAACAAACAAACAAAACAAACAAACAAACAAACTACTTGAAAGCTCAATGCTGGACCTCTTCCCTGGATCGCCTCTGTTCTATGATTCGCGATTGGTACACATTTAAAGATTTACCTCAAACTCCGTGATTACCTCCAGTTGCAGGGGGAAAGTGTCTCCAAAGGCCTTGCTTTCCATATGTTGAATGTTATGAAACACCTGACCAGGGACTCGGCTTCAGGTGTGGCCCATGTCCCCCTGGATTCACTGGTAATGGTATGCGCTGTGAAGACGTTAATGAGGTAAAGAAACTGAAAGATAAAAAATAAAGTGTAAATAATAGCAGAATAATCTATTTATGAGCGATTATATTAATTCTGGGAAAAAAAAACAAAAACAAACAAACAAACAAAAAACAAAACCACAACAACAACCAAACCAAACCAAACCAAACCAAACCAAACCAAACCAAAAAAAAAAACGAAGAAACTTGGAGTGGACCGTGTTTATAATACTGGTAAACAAACAGACTGAAATGTCGATAGGAAAACTGGATTGCTACTTAAAGTACGCATAACAGTCGGATGCCGAATTTTAAAATGGCAAGGCTGGATACTAACTTGAATACTTTTGTACTTTTTAACAGTGTAACCTTTATCCTTGTTCTGCCCTTACTAAATGCATCAATAGCAAGCCTGGGTATCAATGCACGCCCTGTCCTGTTGGTTATTCAGGCAATGCAACTATGGGACTGGGTGTTGAGATGGCAAGAAAGAACAAGCAAGTAGGTATACGTTGAAGATACCAGGTGATGAAGTGCTACCTCCACTGACACAAACACTACCTTACGTAACAGTTGTAGTTGTTGCAGTTGTACCCTTGCCAACGAACACCACCACCATTATCGCCACTATCGACCGGAAACCACCAAAACTACCATTACCTTTAAGACTACCATGCCAACAACAATCACCCATCACCATCACTAGCACTAACAACCACTCTTACCCCCTCTATTACTATCTATAGCAAGTAACTGGAATTCCCTTGTCTAGGTATGCGAAGATATCGATGAGTGTGCAGATGGCAAGAACGGCGGGTGTTCGATTCATTCAAAGTGCATCAACACTCAGGTAAAATATTTCTACGCGCCTAACAGTAAAGAGAAGAGTAAATAAAGCTCACATCTCTTACAGGCGTCTTATATTGATGGTAATACTTTCTTATTGGTTTCCAGGGTAGTTATCGTTGTGGACCTTGCTTCCCAGGCTATGATGGTGACTCATACCGTGAGTGCAAACGTGTTTTGTTCTGCTCGAACGCCCCACGAGCAAATCCATGTGGAAGTCTCGCACAGTGTATACCAAGAAACGATGGACGGAATTATGAATGCCAGGTGTGTTATCGCATACTGTTTTTGCGCTAAATCATTTTAGCTGGAATTTCAACAACAAAAAAGCCCCTTATTCTCAAAATAACAGAACTGTATCGATCCCCAAGGTGATAATTAGGAGACTATCTTTGCATTTGTATTTATAATTGAAATAATGCTTTATTATTGAGGCAGATTTTGTACGAGTTTAAAAATAATGTCACGCAGCAGGCTTACTGCGCAGAAATTAGTTCAGCCACTCACAGCACGTACTTTCGGCTCATCCAATAAGAATGTATTGGACGGTCTCCTCATTGCACATACATTTGTATATCTAATATACACATCACGTTCTTTTGATAGTGTAAGCCAGGATACGGTGGTAATGGTGTGCTGTGTGGAAAGGATTCAGACATGGATGGATTACCAGACCGAGCACTTGACTGTAAAGGACCAAAGTGTGCCAAGGTAACACGCTTTTTGAACACTGAGGTGGTGGTGATGGGAAGTAGGAAATAAGGTAAAGATTGGTGGAATGCTTTCCATCCTTTCCTTTCTTTCCATTTTCCTTTCATCCCTTTCACAGACATCGAGAATCCTTGCTCAAAGACCAACTAGCAATCTGAGTAAAGTATATGTTTTATCGCATAATTTTAGATGCGAGGCGAAAATGCCTTTTGCAAAGGTAGCGTGGAATAGACCTTTCCCGAATTCACGTGGATGATTACGAAACAATGGTTCCAAGTCGAGACTTTGATTCTATTATTTATCAAGGCCAACCTCGACTTGAAACCATTGTTTCGTGATCATCCAAGCGAATTGGGGAAATGTCTATTATAAGCAAGAGAACATGGCCTCACCACGTAGTTGATAAATATGATGAAATCAGTACAAAAAAATTTCATGGTTTATTTTAGGATAACTGCCGCGATGTACCCAATAGTGGGCAAGAAGATGTAGACGGCGATGGGAGAGGAGACATATGCGAGTATGATGCTGACGGCGACCGGAGACCGAACGACCGAGTAAGTTCCAAAAGATAGAATGTAAAAACATTTAGAAAGAATATTGACATCAACTCTTACATCTACAACAATACGTATTTTAATTATAGGACAACTGTCCAAGCGTGCCTAATCAAGATCAAGCCAATACAGACTCTGATCATATAGGAGACGTCTGTGATAATTGTCAAACAGTTGACAATCCTGATCAAGAGGACGCTGATAATGATGGCATTGGAGATCTTTGTGATGTAGATGCTGATGGAGACGGTAAGGGTAGCTGTGCAGTAGAATAAATAGGCTGGATGCAGTCTCTTTGATTTAAGAAATAATAGAGTGCATTTCGTATGAGTGGGAAACGCTACAGTGAATTTGTGGTAGTACCGTACTTTACCGTAACGGTAACTACGCATTGTGATTGGCTGATCCAGGCGAAAACAGTGGGAAGCCATTTTAGTGTTACTGCATACCGTACAGTGTACGTGCTGCAAGCAGTACCATAAGTTTCCCACTCATACGAAAACCGCTCTAATCTTGGTACGATTTTTCCGCTGGGCTAAACCTGTGCTAGATTAAAAAAAAAAAGAGTTTCCAGTATTGACTTCTGTGGTCACATGGAGTTTGGGAGGCGGTCGGTAGCATGAAAGAAAACGGAATGGAAAAGGCATCTATTTATTGTTCTTTTCCCCATCCTTTCTTATTTGACGCACTGGGACGATCACGTTGCTGCGAATGTTTAGTTCTAAGGGCAACATACTTTATATACAACTGGCTTCATTTTCTTAGGTATAATCAACGTGCGGGACAATTGTCCAAAGGTTGCCAATCGAGATCAGAGAAATACAGACAAGGATCCTTTTGGTGATGCCTGTGATAACTGTATAAAAGTAAAAAATCCTGATCAGGTAGGGAAAGCATGTTTGACTTAATTACGGTAATAAGATTCTAAAATTAGCAAGAAACGTTATTCAACGACAATGCACCGGCCGAAGTATGCAAGGAGTTCAGAGGGACAGGAGGCGCAAGAATCAAGGCCTCTCCCACTTATGATATCATACTTACTAAAAGGCATTAATATCACACACAAGATTGGAATCGAGGTTGTGGGGAAACAATGAAATAACTCTTTTTTTTTGTCCGGAGACTCAGTTCAATAGAAAGTAAAGTGGGTTATTACTATTTAATAATAATCATTTTTGCCTCTATAGGCTGACAAAGACGGAGATGGCACTGGAGATGCGTGCGACTATGACCAAGACTAGTAAGTAATTTCTAGAGTTCTTTGTTATCAATTCAAGGATTTCCTGCACAAAGTCCTTTCACTAGGGTGACAATAGTTTTATTGAAGTGGATTTGTTGATGAAGGGAGTAAAGGCCCATTTACTCATTTCATTCTCTTATTTGTATTCCAGTGATAAGGATGGTGTGGATGATGGACATGATAATTGTCTTGGTAGACCTAACGCAGCCCAACTGGATACTGATGGTGATGGACAAGGTAAGGATAAATGGCAAATATTGTGGATATTTCAACAGATGAGATCCACATGAGACAATAAGCATTGTATTGACCCCATAGCCTCACTTGAATGATCCTTAAAACAAAAGAATATCTTATTGCGGGATCAACTGTAATAACAGCTATTGCCATCATGACAGGTCACTTGATCATTTCCTGCCATTTTGGACGAAAAACGTTTCTTGAAAAACAGTAACAGGATATTGTATCAGATACTCTGTAAACGTAATTTCCATCTTCATCACCGCCATAATCATCACCACAAGATCTTATTCTCTTTTATTGTCTCTACAGGTGATGTTTGTGATACTGATGATGACGACGACACCATTCCCGATTATAGAGACAACTGTCGATTGGTCAGAAACGTTGATCAAAGAGATACTGACAGTAAGTAGCCCCATAAAAATAAGGCGGAGAAATTTTCTTATTATTATCCTCATCCCCACATTACCACCACTCCCTGCACCCACCAATAACGTCACTATCAATGCTATCATCTTTAGAGCGGCTTTCGTATGACTGTAAAAAAAAGAGCATTTTCATTGTATCGCTCGCTGTGATTGGTTCGACGAGTCATCAACTCCGTGACGTTTCACATGTCATGCGAAAAATGATCTACCATTACCCTGTCATTGCCTCATATACTGATTGATATTTCCAGATGATGGCATCGGAGATGCGTGTCAAGGTGACTACGATAACGATGGTGTACCAGATGATGTCGATATATGCCCAAATAACAACAACATTACCAAGACAGACTTCAGTAAATATTTCAACGTGGCTTTCGATCCTCTGGGCAAGAAACAAGACCAACCACAATGGAGTACAAGCAAAAGGGTAACCAGTCAAATGTATCAATAGATGTATGCGGCATAAATGTCAGCGATCATTGTAAATGAAGCAATGCATTTGCTTAGCAACTTTCGTTCAAGTTTTTTTGCTTGTTGCCGTTGTAGGGAGATGAAGTATTTGTGCGAAAGAACAGCAACGTCGGATTATTTGTTGGTGAGTACCATGGAATATCCCATGATTGATTTAATTAACACCATTTAACAGTACACTGAATAAAGATCGAGAAAGACTAAAAACATACGTTCTAATTCTAACACTAAACGAGTTACGATAAATTGTGAGTTTCTCTTACCCATTTTTGATTGCAATTTCTTATATTTTAGCCACTCCTAAGTACGAAGACATCGAGTTCAGAGGCACAATGTTCGTCAACACATACCACGATGATGATATTATCGGTTTTGCTTTCGGTTACCAACAACATGGCCATTTCTACTTGTTCTCGTGGAAACGGAAAGAGCAAGTTTACTGGGATATCAAGCCTTTCAGAGCAACTGCAAACACATGGATGACGCTGAGGGTACGTTTGGAAGCTCAGTCGGCCATTTTATTTGCCTCTTGTCTGAAGATAGTTTGAGTTTTCATCATGCAAACTTTGCCAGCAATCTTTAGTAATGTAGTCCAGTGATTTCATTACGATGTCTGAAGCTAATAAAAGAACAAATTTGAAGAATTCAGAAGCCATTTTGGATTAGTATTCGGTATAAATCCATGTCATTCAAATTGAAAAAATAGCATTGCTGATGAATAGAGCAAACAAATTGTTATAATCTTACCGATATCAGGAGTTTCGCGGTTCTTAAATTCCTTTGAAAGAATAAAAATGTAAAAAGGAAAGACAAAATTTTTCTTCAGTGCCGTTGTACAAACATGGCGGGAAACTTTAAACCCCGTTGCAGGCGCGTCAAAATGGCGGGAAAAAATTGTGTGACGTCCCATCCCACAAAATTTTTAAGCTTTTAACTTATGACGTATTTCCGGGTCCATTTTTTCAGAAAATCCGCTAAAATGAATCCAAAAAATCCAAAATACAATTCGTATTCAATGTAAAAATACTAAGTTTAGTGCAGCAATTCCTGCCATGTAGAAAAATGCGAACAGAATCTTCACAGAAATACTTTTCATTTTGGATCCGGAAGTCCCTTTTTCATACAAGTGACGCACCTAAAAGCTCTATTACTTCCGGTTTAGAAGAAGTCTAGTAATAACAGTATAACTTATTAATGATATAATAAACAATTTTTTTATCGACAGAGAGTGAAATCTAACGATGTGCCTTCAAGAGCGATACGTAATGCCTTATGGCACACCGCAGAAACAAGACGTCATGTATGTAATATTATAATCTAGAATTATTTAATTTTATTTGGAAAAATTTAAATTATAGTATAGATATTAAAGGTAATCTTTTCATTTTCTGCAGACCAAAATTTTATGGCAGCAAAAGAGAGGAAGAGGATGGAAGCCCAAGACCTCATACAGATGGGAGCTGATTTATACACCCTCTAATGGATTCCTTAGGTAAATATGAATTTGTGAATAATATTGAAAAAGGGAAGAAAAGTTAAAATATAGTAAAGAGAAAAATAGAAGGAAAGGAAAGGAAAGGAAAGGAAAAAGAGTGAAGAGAGGAAATAAGTGAAAAAGATATCAGCATGCTAACACAGTCTTACCTTGTCCTTGTTTCTTTCTCTTTTCACAGATTCAGATTGTGGGAAGGCTACACGCGGATCATTGACACTGGACGATTAAGGGATATGGAAATTCGAGGAGGCCGACTTGGTTTCTTCAGCTTTTCTCAAGCAGACATCATATGGTCAGATCTCCATGTCCGCTGTATTGGTAAGTCTGCTGGAATTTTTTACTGGAGTTGAGGAACATAAGCCCTCTCTCTTGTTCTGCTTGTTTAATAGCATCAAATCTAGGGATGTGGGAAAGTAAGTGGAGTCTGTATTCAATGAAAATTTTTTGTGACCAAATCTGTGAAATTTAAACATGGATTAGTACCAATTTCTCGCTAGAACATGATAAAGGATATAACAAACTATTGTGTTTATACCAATCTGAATTTGATACCAAATATTACAAATATCCAATTGTTGTTTAAATCTTACTGAAAAACTTTGGGATTTTTTGAAATCTGCAGATGGTGCATAAAGAGACTATGATTAGGAATGCAAGATATACAGCCTTCAATGTTGAATAACAGAACATTAAAAAGTGCACAGGAGGGAGCTGTTCCCTTCACACAATGGTAAAACACTGAAAGAGTCAAAGAACCCAATGTGTTGGCAGAATCATGTCAAATACAAAATATTTACAGGAACTTCAACCAACACTGATATCCTTAGCGCCTCATAGCAACATTATATCTGGTGCATTATTTAGAATTATGAAAAGAAATAAAACTGATGGGATTGGATTACAAATGTGTAGTTATGTAAGACATTTGTAATATCCCTGCCAAGGATACAGGTTGATTTTAGACCACCCCTTTTCCTAGGATACCCCTGCCTTTACTGTGACAGGCAGATATATAGAGGATATTACATAGGAGCTTTAATATATGGGTTTTATCTTTGAATGTTAAAAAGATCTCACAAGTGAGCTGTGCTCACTTGTGAGAGATTTTCAACACAAGAAGATAAAATCCGTATCTCAAACAAAGTGCCTATATAATATTCTGTTTATTATATAATTATCAGTCAAACAAACCTTTATATTGCTTTCAAAAGCTGTAAAAGATACAATCCATGGTGCTGTTATTTTCACATGTGAAAATATCAGTTTTTTCACAATGAAGAAAAATAATTATTTCATCTGTGATAACTTCCAAGGACTTTTTATTTCACTAATTTTACAAACGCGAAGATCTGTCAAAACTACAAGGTCTCTCCTGAAACGCACACACAAAGCTACCAGCCTAGGACACAGGGAGCCTGGTCCCAAGTGACCTGGCTGGTGGACTGTCATGCCACTTCACACATTGATAATTATATGATAAAAATATTTCTAATGCTATCCGGTAATCACATGCTTAGGTCCAAATGCTTTAAGAGTTTAAGAGGCCCTTGGATTACACTGCTCCTCAAGACTATTAAATTTAAAAGGCCTCTAAAAACTATGATGCATAAATATTTCTAAGATATCTGGTATCAGGAAACATATAAATTACAGTTCTTTATCATGTCTGAGAACATGCCTGTATTATGCAACTAATAGTAATAATCAGTGATGCAGGAGCGTAATTTTAGGAGGGGGGCTTAAAATCCTAAAATGCAAATTTTCTGAACTATATTGTGCCTAACTCCGAATTTTCTAGTTTCTTTTTATCTTATGTTTTGCTCATTCTTTGAGTTTATTTCTTATGCATTTCTTCTAAAGCTTATTTAAAAAGTCCTTACCCATGGGCAAAAAGTTGAGAGGGGTCTAATGCCCCCCTATCCCCCTGGCTGCTACATCCCTGATGAAATAGAAAAATATATATATGGCAGGCCATAAAAGCAAGTTTAAATAACTGTTAAGTTCAAGAAAGTGTCTATTCCCAAGTTAAAGAGTTTGAGGGTATTTAATTTTTTTTTTAAGGGGTAGGGAGGGATCTAAGGAGGGTATAATCTAGTGCTTTCTTTATGGAACTTCCTGATAGTTGGGAGGTTTAACATTCTTTTTAATGGAAGGGTATGGATATTTCCTGGAAACTAAGTGTTACTTTAATTTACAAAAAGCATAAAATAATAATGATAATAAAAAACAAAAACAAGGATGTACATAGCAAAAAACATATTATACTCATTACAATTTGCTAATGTGAAAATCAAGCAAAGACATAGATTTTTTAGTTCAGAATGTCAACATTAAAATCATTTATTTTGAAACATGTAGTTTCACTAAGCATTAGAGTTCTAAAATTTTTATAATTATCCATTCTTTAGAAGTTATGGCAGAACTGGATAACCAATTGCTTTATTTTATTATTGTATTTAAAAACTGTATTTTCAATAATTGAACTAAGAAAATATAGGGGTATTTCCAATGCAGTGTAACACATACTCATTCATGATACTGAAGGTGAATAAAAGGCAAATTTGATATAGTGAAAATTGTATTGCCCAGTGTTTATTTAGAGAATACCTACTCTAGGATTTTCTTTGAGAAATTCCTTGATGGCAGGGTGTATTATTTACCACCTTCCTCTACTGGGGGATCTCAAGGGTAAGCTGTGGTTATCTAAGGGGGGTTATGGAGGCTATATCTGATTTGTGCTCTTCACAATATTGCAGCAAAAAAAATCAGTAACAAGCAAAAATATGTAAGGGACAAATTTATATAAATTATATAACTATAAATTTATATAACCTCCCTTTTCTCCTTGCATAAAAATTGGTGACCCACCCCCTATTTGCACCAGCCCACCCTCCCTATGAATGACTGGTCTCTAAATACATAGAAAACAAACAAACAAACAAACAAACAACAAAAACCACACACAAGGATGCAAAAAAATGCACAAAAAAACAAATAAATAAAAAGAAGTATGCTGTCACTCTTATTAAGAGAAATGCCTGATTCAAAAGCTTCCTACATTGTAACTCTTCCTCTAGAAGTATTGTGGTTCTTTCTTGGTGTTGCAAGCTTCTTTGTATTCTGGTTTAGGGTTATTGTTTTCCAGGGTATTGTTTAGCTTTAATTCATTGTTATTGGCTATTGTTTTATTGTTTTCATGCCTCAGGTGCTCTGCAACACCAAGAAAGAGCCAGTATTGTTTAATATAGAGCTGTACATAAGAGGTAATATCAAAAACCTTTTTATTACTTGTACCTCTCAAAGAAATATGCTGCAACCCAGTTACTTGAGTACCTCAAAACATTGTACTGGTACACAAAATCGTAAAATATGACAAATTTCATACAGCCTGAAAAATGACACAGTTTAATGACTATTCCAAAACCCTGGTTACAAAGACATATATACACAACCAGATAATTTATATGGATCATTTGCAAATAAATGATAACAAATTCCTAATACAATTTTCGTTAATAACTGGAAGATCTCTTGTTGTATCGAAACTACCATAAAGTTTTGCACTCCTGTTCTCACTGTTGCTGTCTTCTGATGTGGTAAAAAACTTCATTTTTTCAGAAGACCAAGCACAATTTTTGATTCCATAGTCTTCTTGTAGAGACAATGTATTCAGTTGATAACACATTAAAACAATTTCTTTGCCATTTGAGATGATGCACTGAGTTGTCAGTGGAGCTTCAAGGTGCTGTCCTATTAAATTTCTATCACTGATTGCTTTTGACACCAAAACACCAAACATACTCATGATCCCATATGCATGGATCTGATCAATTGTTTGGTTGCTTATGTAAGAAAGAAATATGGTATGGCTGTGTTGGAAAGGATTGTTCTTTCCAGGCTGGTATCCTGGAAAGTTGCATAGATGGACTATAGGATGATGGAATAGGCCTTGGCTATAAGAATCGTAAGGCCCTGGAAGTGACTGTCCTAAAGTGGAGTCAACATCTGAAAAGAAACCGATATACAATTAGAAACTAGCGAGTAAACTAGTATAGGCTGCGTCGGTGTGTAATGAATACAATAACCAATAAAAGGAAATCTGTAA
>WUAP02145456.1:0-26829 GCA_015163945.2 Stichodactyla helianthus | reverse complement strand
GGAGGGAAAGGCAAAAGGGTGGGGAGAGAAGGGGGGGGGGGGGGGGGGGGGGGGGGGGGGGGGGGGGGGGGGGGGGGGGGGGGGGGGGGGGGGGGGGGGGGCTGGGCTGGGGAGGAGAGCCAGCGCGGGTTACCTGTGACCTACAGTTTTCCTTATCCCCAAAGCCCTAAGAGAGCCTGTATACGCAAATCTAGCGAAAACCTTACGGTTAAGATGGTGTCGTGCTTTGACTGTCAGCATGTCTTGTATCAACATCCTGATTGGATGAGCTGTAGCCTCGCGTACTGTGATTTGCGCCACATCTGTACCGTGGCCGTGTCTTACTGGCATTCTGATTGAATGAACCGTAACCTCGCGTACTGTGATAGAATCAGTGGATGTCCTCGACTCCGTACCATGACCGTACCCTGAGCCATGATTTTTCACACTCATAAGAAATCTACTTTATCAGGAATGGAGGTCCTAGAGAATACATGTTCTTAGAGAAGAGGATGACAAATCAGAAGGCCTCTTTCCTAATGTCACGGAAATCATATTTATTGTTCCAATTTCGAAAAGTAAAAATCACTGCGCCCTTAAAGTGCCTATGACACATCTGCCAATATTCTCAGTGTAGATTTTACATGAGGTGAGCTGTTCTATGACCAAAAGAAATTATAGAGTTTGGAGTTATAAAGGTTTTTCCATGCCATATGCTAATGACTGTGACGTCAAAAGAGTCATTCATGTTTATTTGTTGTCCCTTTTATTTGGAAACACTGAATACTTTGTGAAATCTAATTAGCAATAATTTTTATAAGAGCCACGGGTAAAACAGAGATACTTTCAAAATTCAATTTATCCGTATCAGTTAAATTTTCGTATATTAAATGATGACTCATTTGACGTCCCAGCATTAGCATATGGCATGGAAAAACCTTTATAACTTCAAGATGCATCAGTCAAACTCTATAATTTCTTTTGGTCATAGAACAGCTCACCTCATGTAAAATCTATATTGACCGGATACTGAGAATATTGTCAGATGTGTCATAGGCACTTTAAGTTCAGTTCAGCTAGACTTCTGGTTCTTTTCCATCAGTCTCACGAGCTTAGATAACTGTTATTCAAAGAACTATTTTGTAAATGACTGCGGGAAGTTGAAGTAATATTTTTTTAAATTCCTGATAATGTTGTGTGCTTTATTTATTCCTGTCCCTTTTCTTGTTCTTGGTCATTTACAGGAACCACACTGAACACAGGCCTCATCCACACTAAAGACTCTGTTACACTGTGCAATTTTCTCAGCAACTTCAATTGTCTCGCAACGGCGTTGCGAGACACGTTGCTGGAGAATTGCACAGTGTAATAGGGGTTGTCTTGCGCCGTCGTTGCACAGTGTATCACTCTTCCAGCAACTTTTCTCGCAATTTTAGCGCCTTATTTTTCAAGAGCGAATGCGCCAAGATGGCGCTATTACGAGTTCTCCCCAGCCTACCTCGGCGAAACATCGTTGCAAGTTGCTGAGATCGCATTGCAGTGTAACACCTCACCTCGCCAACTTGCAACGCTACATTTTCAAGCATTGCGAGAGAAGTTGCCGAGAAAATTGCACAGTGTTACGGGGCCTTAAAGCGTTTCGAGTGTACACGAAACGCTCCGTTTTCGCCTGTCCACACTAATACGATAAGCCTACGTTATCAAATTTCTCCACTCCGGAAAGCGTTTTCAAACGAAAACGCACTAGTGAGGACGGGGCTTCAAACTACCCACACCAACACAGCGAGAAGGGACTAACGCAAAGGAAATATTTTGTGGCACGAACGTGCGTTTCCGCACCGAAATATCCCGTGCGTTCGTGACAGGAAATGTTAACGCTTCGATAAGTTCGCACGAAAATAAAACTAAAGAAAAAGTAAAGAAAAAACATCAAGGAAGAAATGCATGGTTTGGTTTTGACAGAAATATCGTAGTTTTAATTTTTTTCGATCGTACGTGATGTTTTTGCAAAGTTTTCACAGACACTTTTAATTCTGGATCTAAATATATATATTGGTGTTGACTGTAGCGTATTGTCGTTTCAGGCGTCAAGCTGGGAATAAGTCCACTCTTTAGGAGGTCTCTGCTCTAGCTATGCTTCAAAACAAAACACCAGTAACGTGATGGAATTCTATTAGTTAGATAAATCTATTTACTTCGCTTCGCTTTATGACCCTCCCTGAGAGAATTTGTTTCGGCGTGTTTATGTTCGGCTGTCCCCAAATGGGTGTAGTTATCCGCCTTTGAAAGTACAATTTATCGGACGGCACAAGCCTGCAGACGGGCAGTGAGACTTGGGCGCTGTTGAAAAACTCCCGTTTGACGAGGCCCAACTGCATGTGAACGCTCGGAAGGCGGATATCTGTCCAACGTTCGAGAATATTCTCCCCAATCGAAACTATATATATTTATGTAACTGAATGTTCGCGTGACCTGGTGGTAGATTATTTTTAGATTATGTTCAATTACGCTATTTTTATACGTATGTCTCTGTTATAGTGTTCCTATTTGTCTTTTGTTACATGATTTATAACACTGTTCGACGTATTACATCTTAACTACAACAAAATGCATCAGGAGAAAACTTCTTGCTACGTCTGCCAGTTAACGTTAGCGGGTAGATGATCATCTGCGTGCCGAGTTTTAGAAATTCCTGAGTTTCGTGATGTTATTTTTAAATTGAGCGACGGCTGGCCGTGATTCCGGCTTCGTTTTACTTTAAAAAACTGTTTTTCCACGCGATAGCACAGTTATCGACCGACACAAGCCCGCAAATACAAACAGGACAAATGGGGAGCACTCGAAGGTCAGTGCAGTAACTCGTCGGATGTCTTCAGTTCCAGACAAGCTAGGACGAGACCTTCCATTGTAGATAAAACAGCGGAAATTTGTGGTTAGCTGTTTTGAAACAGCGTTTTAGAATTGCTCTTTTCTCAAAGGAGGCCGGTGCGATATAGCACAGTAATCTTATCAACGATGAACTTCTACCGACACCCCGTTCTCATTTACAGCGTTTCCTCTTCCATTGAGGCACTTAAAGTACAGATATTATCATTTTATCAAGTTTAGTCACGGTACAATCAAAGATTACCATCGAAATGATAGAAATATCATAGTGATATACACCTTGATATTGTACGATTTATGAAACACGCAACTTCAATATACGATAACATCAAATAACGATCCGTATGCCATAAATAGCCTCTAGGAAAACGCTGCCTGAGATTATTTGACTGTGCCAGTACTGCTGAGTACGATACAAACGTGTTATTATAAGGGGGAAGGTCCAGAGGAGGTGCTGAAAAGTAGGGCGTAACTATAAGAAAAAGTTTCAATGTTTTGGATTGATTTTGCTTTTAGAAAGTTTGTCTGATTATGTTTATTATTTTAGTTCCGAGCCCCATGCTTTAACAATCTCTTTGGGGGGAGGGGAGGGGTGGGATTTGGTAACTAGAGGCAAGGGACAGGTCCCACCGGTAATGCGGGAACAGACTGATAGCCATATCATGATTGTCCTTGGCCTAGGTCGAAGATAAAGAAACCGCACTATTTCATTATTACTGTGGTTGCATTTTACGCCGCGGTATTAAAATGACGAAGGACTCCTCACTGAACAGAAGCTCCTGATTGGTTCAGCTTATGAATTAGTAATGAGTTTGAGAACGGTCTTCAAAAACGCACAAAAGATCAAACTCCATTAAGCCCGTTGCGAAGCCAATTTCGATCGGCTATATATCGAAAATAACAACGGTGACTCCCATTTTTATTTGAATAGTTTATATTACAAAGAATTAGATAAACTGTCAATGTACCAAATTTGAAGAAAGAATTGCTGGAAGTTTATTATAACTTCAATCTTCGTTAAGGCCAAAATGTCACTGAATTTTGCACGGTGGCTTCAAATTCGAGCCAACTGTAAAAACAACTTATAGGCCACAAGTTGAATTGTATTTATAAATATTTACACATAATATCATTCTACAGGTTATTAGCTAGACGCCCGTTGTTTCGAGAAAAGTTTCGTCAATCCATGTAATTTTTCTACGAAATATTTACCTCAATGCTCGACTCAGTATTATCGACTGCACGCAAGCAATTTTCATCGAGCTTCTATGATAATCTTATTTCACCAAGCGAAGTTTGAGGGGCACACGGGAAACGCATTTGCCCGCGAATGTCCTTAAGCGTTGACGTGATTCGAGAAAATGTTGACTAGAATCATGAGCTGATAGCAAACCATTATTAATTATCCAGCTGAGCGAACAACTAACTGTGCCCAAAGCATTGTTGGTCAAAACCTCCGGCCCTCACTCTATGTTTTCAAAACAATTTCTCACGTGGTTTTTAGATAATTCACAGATGAAATATCACTCTTTTTAATAGTATTGGACTTTTCTAGGACTCGAAATACATCGGATTAAATTTTCAACGTTTTCAAATAGAAAAAAAGTGCTTGAACATAAGACCGGCCATGAAAAATCACAATGGACTGTGATTGGTTAGAAAATTAATTTCCGCTCAGCTGGATATGCCAAAATTTATACAACATGTATATTGTAATTGTAATGGTTAATGTCATGGGGTTCTTACAAAACCAGAAAAAACTCGATTCTGCATTTAGACTTTCTAAGTAGTTGAGGAAACTTCCAGTTTATTTCATTAAAAGTCTTCCCAAAAGTGCTTCAATTTCTGGTTTCTGGTGAGCGGAGGAGTTTTCGAGCGTGGTTCGAGAGTAAGAAACAGATTGCATTTGTCCTCTAGGATCCTTAGTACTCCTTTTATGATCGTCGTCCAAGCCTCAAAAGCGTCCGGAGTGGTTAACTTGTCTCCACATGCCTTCAACAACATAAAGAACCGCGTTACCTCTTCTAGGCTTTCCTTAGAAAAAGTATCGATGTACGATTGAATCAAAATGTATAAACCCACAACAATTACATTGATGGTTAATGGAAAATCGGCCTTCAAGTCAGAGACTTCTTTGTACAAGAATTCGTCTCGAGCAAATCTCTCTTTCATACATAAAGGAAAGCATATGGAGATATATCTTTCCAGACTGTTCATCTTCACTGCCTTAGTTATTACTGGTACAACATCACGAAGAACTGTAAGTGCCCGGTGACTGTTTCCTTCTAGATAGAAGAAAAGTGCAAGCTGAATAGTTCCTGATAAGCCCTCATCATCAAAGCCACAAGGATATACAAGTGATAGAGATTCCTTGTACAGACGCTCGGCTCTTTTTTTCGAATCCCTTGTCAAAAGGGAATGGTAGAAATCAGCAATTTGTCTGGTTATCATTGCGTAAAATACGTTTACCATATCAGGGGAAATCAGTTCTGGTAGCTTTGTCAAGATGGCCTCCATAGCTTTACACTGTGTTCTGTTCCATATCGTCATCATCACTGTCAAAGAAGATGAAATACTTGCCTCATTTGCCAAAAGCGCTTCAGAAAATGAGACGGTGCTTTGACAGTATTGTCGAACTACACTGCACAGTTTTCGACATGATCGGACAGGAATGTGTCTAGGAACATTATTTACTACTTGCTGGACGATCTCCAGTTCTTCTTCACAAAGTAGCTCTGCTATAATCACTTTCATACGACCAGAAGACAGGATAGAATGGATCGTGTCTGCAAGAAAAAGACAGTCCTCTCTTTTCTTGTGGTCTATCATGTTATTTTGTGGGATAAAATAGTTAGGGAGACAGTGTTTTCTGTACATGGACTGGAGAATAAACAAGGATTTGTAAAAAGACTCGATCAGTCTGCTTGGAGTCCACCCGTCTTTTGGAAGAACATTACTCATCCAAAAAATCACTGTTTTCATAAAATAAGAACACAAGATATCGGGATTCTTAAGATGAATCATTTTAAAGTTCTTCAAAAGATAGTAACAATAAAACTGAGTTTCGTTCCAGTTTTCAACCAAACATTTTTCGGCTTCGCTGAACGATAGCCTCCATTCCACATCTGCATCTTTGCTCAAAGCGTGACCAATTGCCACGGCATAAAGACTCGAGCTTTTCAACTTCTCAGCCAAATCGTCTGGGATCTTTGAGCGGTTAAAAATATCTTGCGCAAAAGAGGGCCACTGTGTACACCTAATTGCATGGACAATGTCATACGAAGTGTCCTCGGTCGCCGATAGTGTGAGAGCTGGCCCATGTACGTCATAATTGCTTCCAGTTGTTCCCCACTCTTGCATAGTGCGGAGAAACCCGATGCTACTCAAGTAAAAATGCCGCCCAATTTTTCGTATTTGGTAGTCTTTAAAGTCGTAAACTTTTCGTGTGGCTTGCGGAACGATGATTTTGATGAACCCTGGGTGACAGTCTGAGGTTGTGACAAACGGTAGCTGGTCCACATTGTCTACCATTTTACCAGTGTATTCATACGCCATCGTCCACGAGGCCACAAGCATCGTGTCCAAATCCCCGGCATTTGGCATTCCTTCAGCGTAACTTCCACTATAAACAGGCCACGATTGGGAGGTTTTGAGGTCTGGGAGTAACTCACGCCACTTCCTTGCATAACCTTCCCAGACTTTGACAGTGTTAATCCTCATGCAACGGGTGGCCATTTCATGTGATAACATCTCAAATACAAAGTCATTCCAAGGAGTTGACTTTAAATCCTCTGGTAAAATGGCTTCATTTATGAGCCCTCTCAGCTCAGTTTGCAGTACGTTTCCCATGCTAATCGCCATTTTTGTTAACTGTAAATGATACATAACAATAATGTAAGACTAGAAACTACATGAGCTATCACTGGAATTACTAATGGAACTTAGGGCAAGCTTTAACTTCAGATATTTCAGAGCTCAACGATATCATAGTTAATAGAAGAGATGGCATCGTATCCAGTTGGGAAGCATCTCTTCCTTAGGCTGCATTCATAATGTATGGCTGGGGGGGCAGGTGAAATTCAGGGGGAATCTGAAAATTTTCTTATCAGTTTATGGGGAGATACATATTTTTTTTCTTATTACAAGGGGGGTCTTAAAATTTTCTTACTGAAAAAAAATTTCACCTGCCCCCCCCCCCTGCCATACATTATGAATGCAGCCTTAATAGCTTCAGTGACGCTCTTACAGGCGACTTTAGACATGTTTATTTAATTTTGTTTAGTTTTCTGAAATGCTGGAACTACGGCTATCAAGAACAGCGCATGCAGAAATGTAGTAGGTTTCTCATGTCACGTGACTTCACGCCACTCATACCCAAACTTTGATTGACACTCTTATCCCGAGTTACATTATTTATGGAAATCCGCCATCATATTGCTCGCTATGTCGATGGGATAGCTACAGCGCAACTTTGTGATTTGTCATTTTGCTGCACAGGAGAAGGAAAAAAAAAACAAAAACAAAAACAAAAAACGAAGACACGCGTCGCATTTTTAGACGTATGCCACAGGCATCCCAGTAATGATGAATTAGCTGAAAACCGTTTGTGTACTTATCCTTTTTTCCTTCTCTTTTTCTTCTGCCAGCTAGTCATTGTGACGAGTAGAAAATGGGAAAAAAGAGACGGAAATATTCAATTTCGCTGTACAACATGATCAAATGCTAAAACTCAGATTTTGAATATTAATGTTTGCGACGAGGAAAGTAAACAAACCTTGAAACCTTCCTAAAGTTATTTGATGCTTTTATTATTCAAAATACAGTATATTTTTTTCGATGCTTTCGACGTAATCGCGCTTCTTGGTCCAAAATAAAAGAGAATATCTCGGATACTAAAGTTTAATTATTAAAAAAGCAAAATTAAGCTTCTTATAACCAGGCATTTTTAATAAATACAACCAAAACAACTGAAGCGCACGACCTTTAAGCGAAGTGATAATTTAATTGAAGCTTTCACTTTCGGTTTGTTTTCCCTTCAAAGCCGAAGAAGAGACAATAATCGTGTCAAAAGGAGCAACAAAAGGTCGGGCTTGGAGCAGACAAAAGCACCTGAACCAGCTTTAAAGCTTGTTTTTTTCTATGTATTGATATTTAAAAGGCTAGTTTGTATAGTCACCAGATATCGTTTTTGAGACTGTTCTTACTTACCGTCTCTTACATTTTGGGCATCACCAAATACGTTATGATAAATTGTGTTTCATTGAGGACGATACGAAGGCGAATTCCTATTCTTCATCATCCAACAAAAAATTCAAACTCTTTCTTTTATTGACGTCTACATCTGTCTGGTGCACGAAAGAAGTCAAAGAAGACGCTGTAAGAACGTAAACTGGGTTGCCTGTGTCATGCGCAGGCCCCAGGATTGTCCAGAAAACGATTATCATACACAGGTAGCCCGCATTAGTCCAATTTAGCTTGGGCGTAATGTTTGCCTAATTTCAGACCACATGTCATTCCCTTGGGTATTGTTTCTTTGTTTAATGGTAACGCTTGAGAAGATATATTTATTAAACGGCTTAGATCGGTCCTTATTGAGAAAATATTTGCCCTCGGTCTTGAAAACGGACCGAGGCCGCAATTGAAAAATGACCAATTTTCCTCCATCTTTTCTCTCTTACCATATCCTTTTGACACTATTGAAAATGACACAAAAATTGAAATTCATCGAGAGAAGAACACTAAGTATCCGTTTAGGGACCGCGTTCATTATCTGGTTGGGGCGGCTAGCAAAAATGAGGGGCGGGGGGATCAAAAGTAAAAGACATTGAGGGACAGGAATCACAAAAAAATATGTATAGATGGGGGGAGAGGGGCATAATTTTTCCTAATTGTGTAAGGTCATGGGGTCGAAATGATTTTCTGTTTTGTTTGGGATTGGGTCAAAAAATTCTGCTTTTCTTTCTGATGAATCTCGCCAGCTCCCCCCTGACACAAATAATAAATGGTCGCTTAATTTACCTAGTTTATTTTATTGATGTTTGGCTGAAGCACTGCTTTGAACGCTATATATATATATCCCCATATATCAAATCTACTATGTATGTATCTTTGTGTAAATTTTCGCGAGCTTTTCACTCCAGCTTTTAATGCTATCGAAGACAAACAAACTCCAGCTCGTATGACAGAGGGTTTGATTCAATTTTGATTCCAGAAAGATAGCCTTTACTCTACAAACAATTTTGACAATTGTGTAAATAGAACGCACGATAACGTTAGGTTCGAGATTACACGTGTTACACCGCGAACGCTCCAACGATTCGAAGAACAATCAATCAACCAATCACCGATCAGTAAGCAACATGACAATAATCCGTCATCGAGATACACTTGGTAGTCTATCTTGGAACTTCCCACGTACTTAGTATTTAGCTGCGAAAAAAAAAGAGCGTGGGTTCTTAAAAAAACAACTCCAAGCCACTTAAACATTAACACTCCTTCACCGTATTATCCATGTTCTCCCGAATGTAATATAAAGATTCTTTTTTACTGCCGAAGTGATTACAAATGGCGGCGGTGGTAGGGAGCCGAAAGAAGGACAAGAGGACAACACTTCACGATTTTGAATTATCCGTCACTTTAGGTGAGAAGAACCAAGCGTTTTTCTGCTTTAAGGAAGTTTTCGGAGATGTGTTGTTAATCTATGATAGCGGATTGCCTTCTGACCGCTCTTTATTTGTCTACGGTTCTAGTATTGATCTGTTTGTGTGTACAGGAACAGGGACGTTTGGTAGAGTTCTTCTTGCTAAAGATCGAAGATGCGGAGAATACTATGCTCTGAAGATTATGAATATCAGTGAAGTTATACGCTTGAAACAAGTAGAACACGTACAGAATGAGAAAACTATCCTCATGAAGATAGACCACCCATTTATAGTGAATTTGTAAGTATTACCAGACTAAACAAATACGGGTTTTATGTATTTACTTCTGGAGATTGTGCGACAGTCCATCCATCTGATGGAATGTGGCTTATCTTCACACTTTGGTCATTGAATCCCGCGTTAGGGCCAGGTACTTGAGATAAATACTTTTGTCTAAGTCTCAGCTCACGGTATACTGTGTTAGAATGTCCGTATGGAATATTTTTCGGCCGTTTGTTGAACAGATTTTTATTCTAAACTTGTGACCTATTACCACTGAAGGAATGCGAATGTTGGTCACCAAGGAGTCCTCCATCGTCCCAAAATAGCTCCGTGGTCGAAAATAATTTAACTAGAACGCTTGTTCGTTGTTTACTTAGATTGCTCTGGAAGCCTTCCAACGAAACTGCTGTGCTTCTATTCTGAAGCATTGTTATTGTGAAGTCATTTGAAAGTTATTTCCTCGATATTTAATTCAACTCACATAATAAACTTCAGTTGTGTTGCCGAATTAAGCGTATCGATATTGGAGCCATTTTTACTCGCGTCTTCTATTAATTCTTTATTTAAGTGTTAGTTTGTCTTTAAGAGCAAATCGTAATAGAGAAGAATAAACAGAGCATACGACACATGAACTGGGTCGGCACTAACTTATTTACTCTCCTTAGCATTTCACACTCGAGCGCTTTGTCTTAAAATAAGCTTCGCGAATATAACCACAGAACTTAACTAACCATAATTCACTTATAAACTCTTTAGCGTTTTCAAAGTATTAGTCAAAGTACGAATTAATTATCATATTTTACTCTACGTAAGTTAGAAGATTAGAAAAGGTTGCCGATTGAGTAGTTCGAAACAATTTAATCCCCAATTTGCAGTGTCCATGCACTCTCTGTTATATTCAAACCTTCATCCGATATTGTTCTTTTCTTAATTGGCTCTCTTTTGAATCGTGGCTTCCAAATCCTTATTAATGCCTTTGCCTTTAGAAGCAGTGCTTTGCTTAATTACCGTTTTTGTCTGTGTTTTTGTTGACTTCTTTTTATAAAGTGTGAAAATGTTGGAAAGCTTCCCGCTATATGAACAATTATTCTTTTTAATGGTGTGAGTTTTATTACATAGGACCATCCAAGTGTGTAGTAGTAGAACTCCTTATCTTATTCTTTTAATGTATTAAGCTGTTGATTCTTTAACAAACAAGCATTAATTCTGGTACAAAACTGTAACAAATTGATGTGAATCTTTAATGTTTTTGATACAACTAAAAGTATCAGTTTTCGTAAGGTTTCATTATTGGTTTTTTAATCCTTTATATTTCATAACTACCAGTTTCAGTAATAGCAAGCTGAAACGGGAGCCCTTTGATTTGCATAATTTGAATATAAATAGTATACTATTTTATTTATAGTTACTGTAAGCTATTTATAATAATTTTCACTTTGTTATCAATGCTAGACATATAGGTAACCAGTGGTTTAGAAGTTTTTTTATTATCTTATATACTCAGTCTTAATTTCCCCATAATCTAGCCAAATGGCTTAAATTTGTGTTAGTTTTATGAAATTGTTATAGAATTATTGGAATTATTTAAATTTAATCAATTTAAGTTTGATACACTGTATAAATTTATTGCTTCATGTCATGCTTCACCTCATGACTGTTGTTGCGATACTAAGAATTCAATATTGTGAAATTCAAAATGTTTAGTAGTATATACAGTATGAGTGACCATGCTGTATCTAATGTACAAGCTTGAGCCACAGGCGAGAGATTGTAGATCAGATACAGCATGGCCATGCATATTGTATATTGCTTATGATATGTCTAGATTAGCTAGGTGTTTGACTAAAATTTTGAACATACATGCGAATTTGGCTTTAAAGTTTATGCAAATCAGGACAATACTGTATGAGATATACAAGCTCCTTCATGCTTATAATTTTCTATTGTTTTTCCTCATTAATTATTCATGAGTATTATAAAATTTTTTTTACTATTTTAGAAATTGCACAAATTTGCACAAAATTTGTGCAAATTTGTTCAGTAAAGAGTTCTATACAAAACTTTGCACAAATTTGTATAATTTTTTAGTGAACTTTTTCACAGATATATGGTATGCACTCTACCAACAACCTATTAACAACCTATTGATAACCTACTGCTGTTTACACTACAAACATCCTATGGACAGCAGATGAACAACCTACAAAAAATTTGGTTCTTACAGTACTCTAAATCTGTTACCAAATTTAATCTACCATATATTACTTAGAGATAGTTTGAATCACTTTTATCTTTTTACCTTCAGGTTGTGGACTCATCATGATCAAACATTCCTGTACATGTTACTAGAGTATGCCTGTGGTGGAGAGCTGTTTACATACCTTCGCACTGCTGGGCGGTTTAACAATGGCACAGGACTCTTCTATGGGGCTGAAATAGTTTCTGCACTGGATTATCTGCATAGTATGTCAATAGTCTATAGAGATTTAAAACCTGAAAATATTTTGTTAGATCGTGAAGGCCATGTAAAGATTACAGATTTTGGATTTGCCAAGGAGGTTCATGATAAGTAAGTATTCATCCTTTTCATTTTAAAGAGTTGAACATTTCGGGTGTCATGACATCATGGCAAATGTACATGTAGACAGCTTCTTAGCTGCAGGGACAGTGGATTGGGTGGGCCAGAGTGACTGTAGTTCCCCTCTTTTTTCCAAATCTATGTTCCTTACAACACTTTTAAAAGTGCTGTGTGATCCCTGTCAAAACTTAGCCCCACCCACTTTCAAAGATGTTCTACGGTCTCTGAGCTGTTGACTTGAAAGCTTCATTTTTGTCATCACTTAACAGTGGGGTCTTAACATCCCTACTATCGTATTTGTACCTGTATTAACTATTTAATACATTCTTTGGATGAAATATTTTTTGTCTCAGGACATGGACACTCTGTGGAACACCAGAATACCTGGCCCCTGAAATAATCCAAAGTAAAGGTCACAATAAAGCTGTGGACTGGTGGGCATTAGGAATTCTTATTTATGAAATGCTTGTAGGGTAGGTATAAATGTTTAAGCATAGCCAGCTGATGATGGTTTTTTTGAAATATATGCTATCGGTTTTGCAAGTTCTTATGGACTTATCATTAATTAGTGGTGGGAAGTGGTGCATTTCATTTCTACTATAACGATTTTTTTAAACCCTCACCATGCAAGATGCAAGAAATAAATCAGGCCCTCCCCTCGACAGATGGATACCAAAAAATATGTATCCATGCCAAAACACTTGCAGAAAATTTTGATACTTCCCTTTTGAGGTACATGAAAAATGATGACCCTCCCCTTATTGGCTACCCTCTCCCCCTCATTAATTATTAATGATAAGTACTTTACCAGGGCTGTAGCCAGACTGAAATGTTTACCGAGGCAATCGACCACTGAAGGTGGAAGCAACCAGGGGGGTTCAGGGTCTAAAAAAGTAATAATATTAATAACAACAATAATAATAATAATATCTAAAATTTTACCAAGACAACTGCCTTGCTTGCCTCATCATAGCTACAGTCCTGCTTACATTCAATCAGTTAATACTAGTAACTCTGTTGTGTTGTCAAAATGCACTTATGCACTGTCTTTGTTTTAAAATTGTCATAACTTATGGTGGTGATGTAATGACAATGATGACAACAATTATGATGGGGATGACAGTGATAATATCAAAACATTATTTTCAGGTACCCTCCATTTTTTGATGATAATCCATTTGGTATTTATGAAAAGATTCTCTCTGGTAAAGTTGAGTGGCCTAAACATATGGAAAACACTGCAGCAAGGTGGATACATGTGTATTATTGATATGAGTGTATTGTAAATTGGTACAATAATGTGTATTATCATATGACCCATACGGCCTTGCTTGCGCACTCTAATAAAAATCTTTGGAAAATGTGATGGGGGCTGGACGGGTTGACATGAGCAGGCCAGAAAAACCCATCTGGCCTTGCTCAAAAGCCATCCAGCCCTCTTCGGTTCTTCTTCAGGATCTTTCAGCCTTTTTTACAATAAAAATTGGGTCATATAATAAAATGATTATTGACTGAGTTAGGTTGGGCTGGATGGGAAAGTATTTGACTCCAGGTCATGCCATACAGACCGAGCGTACCACTCAGTCAATAAGTACATATTATTCATTCTTGCAACTATTTATTTACTTATTTATTTGATAGGAGGTCTGGATCTCACAGTGGGAATAAAAAAACCATGGGCACCTAGAAATATGTCAGGAATGATTCTACTGTTTTTAGCCAATCAGAAATTCCTCTTTAACCACAAAGATAACAACTACATTTGATTGGCCAAGAAACATTCCTGAAAAATTCATAGTGCCATGATTTTTTGACTCACATTGTAAATCCTGTGTGAAGATACATTAATATTTGTGGTTACCCATAAATAGGTTTTGACCTAAACCCTGAGGGCACATGCACCCCCAAGTGGTTTACCGAGGCCCTTAGGGTATGGCATTTAGAAGCCAAGTGACTCTTTAGATTAATGTAGGATTTAGAGATAAAAACCACTGGCTGAAACCATTATATGGATCTGTCTGATAGCTATAGGATTTGATATATTACATGCTCATCATGTCCTAAATGTGTACATTTTATCAAGCTACATTTAAGCTTGGTCTATATCTATCTATACCTATGTCTAGACAGGTAAAAATCCCCCCCCTCCCTTTCTTCTAAAGTTGCCAAATAAGTTCTTTTTCATCTTTAAAAATGACTGCTCTGATCCTTAATGACAGCTTTGTTTGTCCAGGTTTTAAGCCTGGTATAAGGACAAACAATTTACAAATTATGAACACCAATGTGAAAAATTAACGACTTGAACAACAACAACATTTTACCAACTTTTGCTAGTGCATGAATGCTATAAATTTTATTGAACCCTAAAACAACCTCTGGGCTGATCTAGGTCAAAGGAGTGTTGTGTTTTGTAGAGGGAGAAAAACCTGAAGAAAAAAACTTGAATCAAGGGAGACTGATTATGACTCAACAAGAGACTATACATATGACTGCAGAGCACCTTTTGAAAGTGGGGGCTAAGTTTTGACAGGGATAGTAAAGCACCTTTTAAAGTGTTATAATCAACATAGATTTGGAAGAAAAGTGGGGGATCTATAGCCACCCTAATCCACCCTCTCAGCAGTCCCTGTCTACTCACATAAAATGCTGAGTCCAATAACTTATTCTGTGCAAATATATGAGTTGTGCCTGCTTGAAGATAAAAATGAGTAGAGCTTGTATTGATTATAATGTTCACCAAACTTCAAAGCTTTTGATGTCTTATTTCGCAGATTACATTTTATGATGTTCCTAAACATTTATACTTAATCTTCCAGAGATTTAATAAAGAGACTTTTAGTTCACGACAGAACAAGAAGATTAGGTAGTATGAAGGTATGTAAGGAACCAATCCTTGGCAAAAAGAGGAGAATAGTAAATTTCCATTTTGTCTAGATGTTGTCATTTTGACCATCCCTTGTGTTTTAATACATACAATTAAATAAAGTGATTATCTTTGATATTATGCTTCAGTATTTTCTTGCTTGTTTTCAGAATGGAGCAGAAGATGTTAAAGGACATAAGTGGTTTAAAGTGATTGACTGGAATCTAGTGTTTCAGAGAAAATTAAAGGTACGGACTACAAAAGATAGCAATTGGGATAGGAATCAAGTAAATACACCTACAGTATTTTGAAAAAAGACATTGTCCAAAAGCAACATGCCAAGTCCGCAAGGCAGTAATTCAGTAATTCATCAATTTCAATCTTTTTACGTTGGCAGGCTACTATGCTTCCTAAGATCAAATGTGTGTCCAAAAACTCAATAATGTCCTGACACAGACGTTTGCTTTTGGTCTCGACTTGTCACTTTTTGCTTTTGGCTGTGACAACGTTTTTAGAAATAGGTGTATATGCTTTCATTCTTATTGATTTTCCTGACACTAAAGGGGGACTGTCAGAAGTAAAAGTAAAAGAGTGCTCTTCAGTAGCTTTAGGAGTTGAAATTAGAATTACTGTTATTGTTGTTTTTAATTTCTGGTAAGTAGTTGCCACACAGTGAGACTTGGGTACCTTTCAGACCTCATTCTAAAAATCTCCAACAAGCATCTCTACACCTTTTTGTATAGGATTCCCCAACCCCCTGCGGATAAAACTGCTATCATACTCGAATCTTCCCTTAACCTTGGGTGAATATTTTCTCATCAGACTACTCGACCATTCCCTTGCAAATGGTTTGTTTCCTTTCTTTTCACGTTCATGGATGTGGAGAGACAGTGATATTGGTTGAGCTCAATAAAAATAAAATCTTGTCTCTGATCTTAAAAATAAGTAAACATCGAGGGGACTTAAGACGGTTATTGTTCACATTCTTTGTAACTTGGGCCCAGTTGTTCAAAGCCTGATTTTTTTTAAGAGTTAACCCAGGATTAGCACTAATCGGGCTTTGAACAACCAGGCCTTGGTGTGAACACATCTCAAAACCTTTATTTCCGTGCGCCATTAAATTATGCTATGGTTGATCTAACTCAGGGGAGTTCTAGAATTTTGCCATCTTTCTGTTTATTTGTCGCATGACGAGGAAGAACTCTGTAAAGGTTACCTTACTGATAACTCTTTTGTGAAAAATAATACTTAAAATCCTAAATGTTTTTTGTTTATATTCTTACAAATAATATTTATTTTCCTTAATATTGATTGTATCGGGATATTGTTCACTGCTGGATGGCTGGATGGTTAGGGGTCTGTGAAGTTAACCCAGAAATACGTCACGACTGTATGTACTATATCCTATAGAGCTTGTCAAGTGTGACGTCATTCGTGCGACTTGAAAAGCAGTCCAGATTTTTCTTTTCTTTCACATTAGGAATTTTAGTAGTAGCTAAGTACGTTTTGACTAAAAGTTGGTTCTTGCAGGGGCAGAACCGAGTCAGAATTTAATCACAAGAATAGGTCACTTCCGAGTTCTAGAAAATGATGCATGAAGGCGGGGCTTCGTGCGCAATCACACTTTGTGGCATGAAACGACTGACTTGTTCTGTTGTCACTCTTTTCTTTACGACTTGTTCGCAGTTCACTCGTAAAAATTTAACTTTTAAGCAACAGAAAAAGTCAAAGAAATGTCAGTTGTTTCACGTCACCAAGCGTGATTTCGCACGAAGCCTCGCCTTCATGCATCATTTTCGAGAACTCGGAAGTGGGCTATTATTAGTGAACAATCAAGCTAAGACGTACTAAGAGTCTACCGCGTTTAAATTGTAGGAATAGTTAAGACTTTGGCCAAAGTAAGTAATTGTAGTGTTGAGTTCGTTACTGTTAAGACTCACTTAGTATTCTATGATTATGACCTTGATCAACATTGTAGTGAAGTGAGTCTTATGACCTGCCGAACTACATGGGAAAGCAGAATATGGAACTATATAATTAGATAATCGAATTGGGGACTTCCCCACACACCAGATGGTCAACCTGTAGAACCTAATACGCCTCCCAGATCGAGAATTGTTTTGTTTGGGTTATGTCTCACTGAAAGTAGTTTTAACTAGTAGTTTTAAAAACGTGGTACGAAATAAGAACTGTAGTTAGAAAAAAAAGTGAGAAAGACACTCGAGAAAGAAGCTAAAAACTGCTCTCCGTGCTTCGAACAGCCATTAAAAACTTAGAAGGTACGATCCTAGCCTCTTTGATCCCTTTGGTACGATCTAACATTGGTGGAGAACCAGGGTATCGATTGCGGTGTCCGTTTGTATTGTTTGATGGTTAACATCTTACAAAAATTATAAATGTTCATAAAATTGATTGTAGAAAGTCGATAGATGACATTTGCTTTCCCTTTTCGGGCATAATTTGAATGTTAAATGCGTAAATAACAGAGTAGCTTTTCTATGGCTGTAAGAATAAAAAATGTCAGTAAAAATAAAAAATCCTAAAAGCCAACGGTACATACATGCCGTGCAGTGGCCCCGATCGCGCCGCTTCAAGATTCTGATTGGACGAGAAGTAATTGATCCCACGCGATGTTACTGGTTCAGGAGATTCCCGAAACTTGATGATCCCGTGTTTTATGGTTTTTCACAGTCATACGATAAATTCGAACAGTCCTATAGAGGCATTGCACCATCACGTGATGGCAGCCATGACAGGAGGGAGGAGCAATTGAATCTAGTCTAATCTGATTTACATGAGAAAGAATTCAGTTTCGTAGGGGAAAAGATTGTGTTGTTATGCCTCCTGTCATGGCTGCCATCACGTGATGGTGCAAAGCCTCTATTTCCCTTGGTTACTGTGCATCTCATTTTTGATTGCTAGTAAGCTGTGGTTAATTAGGCCTAGCTTAGATTAGTACCAAGTCGAGTAAATCCCATCGCTTCTTGCTTCCACCCCAAAAAGATTTCTTTAACTCGTAGAAAAAATACGCAGCTTGACGCAGTGACCAAGAAAAATAGAGACTGCTCGCAGTCTGCTATAACAACAAATTAACAACATCCACAACTTTTCTCAAATTTATTTAAATAGTTTTGTTTGATACTGATGACAGTTTTCGCAATCTGGTTTTCTTGTTTCAGCCGCCTATTATACCGAAAATTGCACATCCGGGAGACACAAGGAATTTCGATGAATATCCCGAGGAGGACTGGAAGTCAGCCCCTCCCCTTCCTAGCAAACAGTTAGAGCCATTTAAAGACTTTTAAGTGGTTTTTCCCATCAAGTAAGTCATGTGACCTCGCCATGAGGTATTTTTTGTGTGCATTCCATTTTTATCTTTTTTAATTGTGGCATAATTACAATTGACGCATATGCAGATGTGCAAAGCAGTGGCTGTCATATTTGAGCTATGTATCGCTTGTTATCTTTTTGGAGCATGTTAATAACGTTATTTTTAAGGGCGACTCCCTATCATGGCCGCAACGTTTTCTCGATAACTTTCAAATCCTAGTATTGGATAGCAGTGGGGCGGTTTCTCCAGTAAATATGGTATGAGAACCGAGATTAATAGATGTCGTTGGCGTCTAAGTACTACGCATGTTCGGAAATAATCAACAAGCATCGAAAACTAGTCGACACTGCAGAAAATCGTACTGCGCATGTTCAGAAATGATTGACAAGCTTCGAACACTAGTCGACACTGGTGAAAAACGTACTGCGCATGTTCGGAAATGATTGACAATGATGGATGATAAAAATAGCTCTCCCTAACCCCTGATTATATGTTTCAGCAGCAGCTTCAGCCCCATCGCTTTCTGACGTCAAAGAAAGGATTCCCGAGCGGATGAATGCATTACACATATGAAAGAAACGTAAAATCAGTGGAGAATGAAGGAAAAACGATATGCAAACGAAGAGCGACGAAGTACGGTATTGGTTCAGTCGTGTTATGGTAATCAGGACATGTTTCATCCTCTACCCAAAGGTCTCCGTTCCTCTTGGTCAGCAGAGAAACATTTTATTTAGACACTCGTGGCAACCGGGTCGAAGTATACACCGAATGCCAATATGGCGTTCAATTTGGATAACTATTGTTCTGGACTCACTAGCCTCTCATACATGTGAAAACGCTTTGGTGTTTCCACTTGAACACGAGGATAGTCAGTCCATAACAATTCTAATTGGACGCCATATTGGCATTCGGTGTATGCAAATCGTGTACCTGAAGAATGCATTAATTTCACTACAGGCTTATTTAGTCTGTATGCCGGGTTTTCATTTAGCGCCGGTGACCGGAGTATGCTCCGGTAACGAATCAAAATTCTCCGGCTAAAATTACCATTCATATAAAATTTGTCCCCAGGACTCTCCGGCTAGTTCATGATCTTCTTCTATTATTTCAAAACTTAATGAAAACCCTGTGTATGTTTCTTCGCTTGAGCCAAAGGGATCGAAGGCCCTGGATAGAACGACCTTAGGAGAGACAGAAAACGCGTGGACGTGAGTGGGCTCACTGTGGAAATTCAAAACCCCTCCCCTCCCCCCCTAAACTGGTAAGGGTATTATTTTATTTTTATATATGAGAGGTGTCACTACTTTTACTAAAAGTTTCATGAAGTTTTGTTCCATTTTATAAGTTTTTAATCAAAGAATTCAATTGTGAATATTTTGTACAGAAAAGGAAGTAAAAAATACAAGGTTTTTCTATCAATTTTATAATATCTTGTAAATGAATGCAATAAGAAAGGTTTTTTAAATAGAATTTTCATAGCAACTGGTAAAAATCCTTTTTCCATCAAGGTTTTTGAGGCAAATAGGCAATTAAATGTTTGTAATATTTTCGTTGAAGTATTTTTAGTTCATAAAATTATAAATAAAGAAATAAAAATTCAAAGTCATGTGACTTTCAAAGGTTGATCTAACCACCAATAGCTGATATTACAGTTGAGTCTGCTGTAAGATATGCTTTTTTTAAACAATATTAGTGAAGCCTCATATGCCATTGGCTCACACATTGAACCCCGTGACCCCACCCTTACACAGTTGACCAGTCAGTCGACGATTGGTCCAATCTCGTTCCCAGATCTGCTCTTTCTTACTGCGCATGCTCGACGAAATCTCTTGGTTCTGGAAAACTCCAATGTTTCCTGCTATGTGATTGGCTATTAGAAAGAAATCGGAAGTAAAATTACATTCATTAAAAACAAACAAAATTCCCAACCGTCACGATAGACCGTGAGAGAACGATCGCATGTGATTGGCTGATTTCGTATCAGTACTTTAGTGTCAGTGCAAACAAATTCGGCCGATCAGATGCAAGCTTTCTCACTATCTGTTGCAATGGAAACATTCAGTTAGACGTTCAAGCCACTGTTTTCATCTATTAATAGACCGACCACACCCAGTTCTTTTGTTGGTACCTTGGTAAAGACCCGTCATTCTTAAAGTCAGGGGCGGCTTTGATGATCAGCAGGGGAGAGTGGGGCTTAGACATAGAAGGTCTATCGATCTATAAACAACTTAAAAACCGCGTGCTCGGTCTTCTTCCGCCCTTGAATTTTAATGAAAGACCTCGCACTTAGTTTTTAACCTATATGTAAAGCCCTACTGCGCATGAATACCCTGATTCTGGGTCTTCCGGTTTGGAGTTTTTCCAGACTAACCAAGATATTTCGTCAAGCATGCGCAGTAAGAGAGAGCGGCTCTGCCAGGAACGAGATTGTGATTGTTCAACATAAGTGTTCACGATTAGTCCTGTATCAAACAGCTCTATACGTAATCGAGTGAATATTTTGTTGATTAGTTTTGGTTCTATATACACCAGGTACAAATTTGAATGATCTCTTGAAACTATCGTGAGCCTGGTCCATACACCGCTCCACTCATGTGCCGAACCTAATACAATAGACTTTTCCCCAATTCGCTTGGATGATCACGAGCACCGGTTCCAAGTCGAGACTGAACTTGATTCTTTTATTTATCAAGGCCAACCTCGACTTGAAACCATTGCTTCGTGTTCATCTAAGCGAATTCAGGAAAGGTCTAGTAGGTTCGACTCCGAATTGTTTTAGAGAGACTGCTGATTCAGACGTATGGATCGGGCCTTAGGGCCTCGATTAAATGCTTTTGTGTTTAACCAGTGGACACACGTATTTGTGGTGATTAATATGACACCTCCGATCTGTCCGAAATGCATTCATATTTTAAAATATAGACTAACTACAAGAAAGACAAATTATTTCAGAATGTGTTTGCAGAACTACACCTTTATTGAATCTTTTCAAGAACAGCAAAATAGAATTATGGTCACTGATTTTAATCTAAAGCAGGTCATGGCGTAGTTCTTATCTATCACTTAATCTATATCATTCCAAAGGACTTTACTCCTAGCACGTGGTATCCCTGTGGTAGGTTTACCACATTACTTTGTATACGTAGTTAACCCAGTTCTTGCCTACTCCATTGTAACAATGTATCGAGTGACCGTACTTCTGATAGCTCTCGTCGTCTCCAACCCAGCACTCGCCATAGAACTGAACAGCAAAGTAGGCCTTGCCTGCCTTCTTGGCAGCTTTGTAGCATTTCTCCACTAGAGAAAAAGGGAATTTTTTAATTAAAGGCCTATTACGCGTTAAGGGTTTTCCTCCAGGGGCAGGCTCTCGGGTCGCAGTTTGCTCTTTCGTGTGTACCACCGATTTTGTGTACGGGCCTTACGCCGGCATAGACGCACCGAGAAGATCCATATACACTAAGGGTTTATTTCGGAACAAGGCTGGAGGGTCATTTTGCACAACTAGTACACACAAGAGAGCATGCTGCAGGAGCTTGCTGCATGGTGTGGTCATGCTCGCTGATATTTAATCAGTTTAATATCAGGAAGCGTGAGCCGGGGACAAAATTCTGCTCTCGCCATAACTTTTTTTACATGAAATCTTTGGTACACACGATGGAGCAAAACGACCCTGGAGCCTGTTCCCGGAGCAAAACCCTTAGTGTGTATGGACTTCGTCGGGCGCATGAAAACGTGGGGCCACGTCTTGTGAAGCCCGCTATATTGGATTTGGATTGAATTGATGTTTCTAGATTTAGAAAAAAGGATAATATGTACCTGTTAGTTCTAGGTGAAACCAGTCGATGGAGCTTCGGAAGTTCACGAGCAGTTTCATCGTGCGCCCTGCACCTGGCCTATCTCCCCAACAGCCTAGATCCTTCCAGGGTGCAAAACGGTAGATAAAGTTATGAGATTGTCCTCCAACCCCTGCAATCAAAAGGAACATTTCAGCTTATTTAAACTCTTCGTAGCCTGGACGACGCTTGACAGAAAGGAAATGTTCTTATTTTTCGGTTTTCGTAGCATTAAGGACGGTTTTCACGGTACAACTTCTACTTAAAATTGTTAATACAAATTTTGCTTACAACGATCTGCTTACACCATGTTCACAGCACGAATTGCTTCGTGTAAATCAACCCTACAACGTTTTTTTTTGTACACAACAGTTGTAAGCAAGTTGTAGGGTTGATTTACACGAAGCAATTCGTGTTGTAAGCATGGCGTAAGCAGATCGCTTGCGACAGTTGTAAGCAAAAGTTGTACCGTGTAAACCGGTCTTTAGTGACAATGTACTTTATACATATCACGCCAGAACTGACACATACGTCCCACCCACATACACATACAAGTTACCATTCTTATTCCCTTAATTTTGATAATCATGATTTATCCATATTTATCAAAATGAACGATGAAGTACCCACACATCCAAGCCCCACCCCAATCTAAATCACATGACCGGTGATTCAGAAATCCCGTGCAATCATTAACTTGAACTCCAAGCTTAAATTTCAAATAGGACGTTTCCATGATGGCGTAATTTACTACCAAGACCAGAATACTTTGACTGGCTTCTTTTGTAAAACAAATTTTACCAATTGTCTCTTTATTCCCAGGAATGTTGAAAAATCTGAATAAAAAGCATTCTGGTAGTGGTAGTAATTTATGACGCAATTATAAAAATAGTTATATCAAGAACTTCCGGTTGGCCAGACAGACCTTCGTAGCAATTTGTTCCTTTTCCATGAATGTTGAAGTGCAGATTAGCTGTCTTGGATCCCCAACATTCACCAAAGAACTGAATCCCAAAGTACTTGTACCCCAGAGCATGTGCTCCCTCGGCACATTTGCTAACCATGCTTCTCATGTTGTGCCAGTCGACTTGGTTTCTAGCGTTTAAGTAAAGGTCTGATAGTGCACGGTCTTTTGGTCCTATCGCCACGGCATCTCGATAGCAGCCCACCTCAAGGATCTGTGGAACGCCTGTTATCATATGAACCAATCAAAAACCATGTAAGAACGTGACTACTCAAGAAACGATTACGTGTCTGTGGGACCCCTGTGTTGTGATATTTAACAAACGTGAGCATATGAGCAGTCATCAGTCGATGGAAGTTCAGTGACTTTTATTTTATCGCAATCGCGCCAGTCGCAAAACGTCTGAGCACGTAAACTTGATGACTTAACGAATAGAAGAAATACATGACTGTGGAACAAGAGAACAACACGAAATCTAACAACGACACCGAGGCAGGCAAGCAGAAACGCTAGAGTGACAAGAATGAAACAGAATTAAAAAAAAGACGATGCATACTCGAGAAATACATGAGACTGAGCCACAAGAAGAACACAAGAAGATGATTTACACTCGAGGAAGACGAAGCATGGGATGACGATTAGAAGAGGAAAACGACAACAAAGAAACACTACTGGAGCGTCTATCATAATTTCACGTACCTTCATGAAGGCATTTCACTCCTGCATCTCTGCTGTGCTTACAATGAGTCTTCGCAAAGCCGCTATGAGGACACTCCGACAAACTTCTCTCGTTTCCTTTGCACGCCACGTTTTCTATCCACACTGGACCGGTGCCTTGGCCATATTTTGCTCTCCTTTGGAAAGCAGAAAAAAGAATAGCACATTGAAATTCTTTATGTATAACTTCGTGGCTGGTGCAATTATGATATGTTTTTTAAACTGACCATTAGGTGAAGACGATAGAAGTGCACGGGGGGGGGGGGGGGAGAAGCTGGAGAGGGGGCAACATTACCCTATTTCATTATGATGTTACGGCTTGTTTTATGATGGGAACAGAATCATCAAGGACAATAGAAATTTAAACAAAATTCGTTCTGCTGAGAAGAGTTTACGATCAAATTGTCTGATTTCCGAATATAAGATGTACTGATGTACTGACGTCACAATATTTACTGTATTTGGTGACTTTTACCACACTTTCTACTTTGTCCCCTCCCACGACCATGATCCTTAGCGTTTGAATAGATTGTTTTAATGTGACGTCATAGTGAATTCCAACATAACATTGTCCTATTCTTTATCCCTCTAGTAATGGCCGGTCCTTTACCTTGTCTCGTAAACTGCTTTAACAAAGCCCATCTCAATACAGACGACTTCAGCATCTTTCTTGTCCCAGTTGTAATCACAAACGGTGCCCCACTGACCATCGTGTAGGATCTCTACTCGACCAGTACCATTACCTTTCATACCATCGGGCTTGACTATTCTTATGTTCTTACCTATAAGAAAGGACCAAAAACAGATCAGTGGGGAACTCCTGATGATATTATGAATTTTGTGCTAATTACTGAGTCAAATGAGTCTGAGTCGTAACACTTTTAATTAAACCTTATAAAACGCTTTTCCATGTTCTATGCTGTTATATCATCACGCGGGATGTTGGGAAAACACGAGAAAAGTTTTAGGATCACCAGCCGTAGGCGAGGCACATTTATAAATAAATATCGTTGGTTGACTAAATCTGGGTTTAGCTCGTACAAACTCACCTGTTTCTCGCTTGGTAAAATCTAAAAACAAATTAAAGACATTTTCATTTAAGATGCAGTGATGGCGAATATAAACGTTAACATAAACAATATTTTTCATCTGAAATCTTGTTTGAAAAATGTTTGAAAACTTTTTTCGAGATTGGAGATTGTCTTGCACTAGTTCTTACCACATAGGATGGAGGGCAGAAAAACAAGCAAAAGTATGAGACACTTCATGATTGTTAGAGCTGTGCTTCAAGCAGACCACGAAGACTTTGAAGATTCCGTGCTCTAGTCGTGGATGCCCAATTTCGAACACTTTATACACGTTACTAAATCAACATCAGAGAATATCAGAGAATAAGATTCATTATTTTTGGGGAGTGCAAAAATAACATTAATCAAGTTTTAACGAGCGCTGTCATATGAAGGCAAGAATAAGCAGTTTTTTTTTGTAAGTCATGAAACCTGGTTAATAAGCCTTGCAAATCTAATCATCGAAATATGAAGCTCAAAAACCCTTTACTTTTCTTTATAATTCTAGTATTTCTTTCTAGAGCGTTTAGTCTAGTAATTATGTTTTCTTGTTTGAAATAAGAGTTTGTTTTGACTTCCAATTCAACCAACTCTTCAAAGTTTTCGTTCCAATTCTTGTTAACGATTAGGCCTCTCGTGGTACGGATGTTGTGAAGAATTGTTTGTTTTGTGTGCTTATTATCAGTACAATATTAGGCCAATATATGTAATGATTATTAATGTTTTATTTACTTTGAAGGAAGGCTTTTATTGATCTAATGCCCAATGTATCTTGCCCTATAATTACCGCTAGATTTGTAATTATTTCTGTATCCTTTCTCTTTCTTTCTTGCTGTAATTTCTTTATTTTTATTTATATATCCATTCTATTTTATTTTTCGATCAGTCAGTATCAATTTTCTTGAACCCTGAATTGGAATTTAGAAGTGGATTTTTGCGGAGAGAGGAAAACCGGAGAACCCAGAGAAAAACCCTCGAATCAAGGAAGAAATGCCGAGTCTGGGAATCGAACCCGAGACCTCAGAGGTGAGAGACGAGTGCGCTGCTACTCACTCCTCCATCCCTGATTATCATTGTTCTTTCTGGCATGTGATTTCCTTCTCTCCATTTGTTTCTTCCATTTCCCAGTTTTTCTTTTCGTTCTTTAGTGTTTTACGTCCTTTTTGCTCCCTACTTTAAAAAATCCTCCACTTCTATTTCCCTTCCCTAGTGCTGTTAAGAGATTCAACAAAATTACTCTCCCTCTTCTCTGTCTTCTTTTAGTCTGCCTTTTCCCCTCATTACTGGGCTGCCCTGTGGCAGGCCCAGTCATAATCTACCTTTGTTTTTTTTTTTTTTTTTTTTTTTTTTTTTTTTTTCTTTTCTTCGTCTTCTTCTCCTCGACAAAATGGACAAATTGCGCAATAGTACCCAGTGGTCCTCTGCGGCCTTAGTCACTATAACAACGCAACTGAACACCAATCATCAATCAGTGCTAAGCTGTTTATGGGCGGGCCATTGGTAGTTGGATTGACAGTTGTTGAAGTTTGGGGGTGGGTGGCAAGATCACGTGGCTTGCCACGTGATATCTGACAGCATCTACGCACGCGCTGTTTTCAAAGGCCCTGAATATATTCAAATTTGATTTCGGTAGACCGGGGTCGGCTGATATCGAGCTAGGAATATTTTTGAAGACAACTAATCTTCTT
>WUAP02145445.1:0-11592 GCA_015163945.2 Stichodactyla helianthus | reverse complement strand
CTAACGTTGATGCCAGCTTCAACTAGGGAGTCTAGCGTAGGACGAAGATTTGGTTGACATGGCCAATCCCCTTCATTCTCTTGTAGCCAAGAAGGCCCATGCCACCACAAGTCGTGTTGCAGTATGTCTTGTGGCATAACCCCTCTTGATCCTGCGTCGGCTGGGTTGTCTGTGCCACTGACATGCTTTCACAACTGTGGCGGAACAAAGTTGTTGTATGTCAGCAATGTGGTTTGCTTCAAAGGTCTTGAAGTTTTGGCTGCTGCCATGTATCCAAAAGAGCACGATAGTACTGTCCGTGAGTGCACGTACATCACATGTTGGTACGTTGAGTACTCCTTGGGCATAGTTAAGTAGCCGCGCCAATAGCTGAGCTCCACAGAGTTCTAGACATGGTAGTGATGTCTTTTGGATTGGTGCAACCTTGATCTTTGCAATGACAATGGATGTGTAAATGCTGCCAGCCGTGTCAATGCTGCATAGATAGACAATGCTGCAGTAGGCCCAATCACTGGCATCACAGAATCTAATGAGCTGTCTACTGACAATGGTGACTTGATGTGACACGTAACATCATGGTATTCGCAGTGAGGAGACCAGATGCAGATTTTTTTCTCCAAGCTAGCCAATCTCATTGTATTTCCAGGGGTAGAGGATCGTCCCATTGGACGTCCTGTTCCCACAGATGTTGAAAGTAGATTTTGACAGCAATCGTTACGCAGGATATAAGGCCCAATGGGTCAAATATCTTTGACGAATCAGACAGCATGAGACGTTTGGTTAGAATTGATCCGTCAAGTATGGGCTTGGATGCAGCAAACTTGAAGTTGTCTTGACTTGCATTGTATTCAATTCCTAAAGTCTTAACAAAGTTCTCAGTCCCGCCAATGCGAGACGAGTGGTTTTCACAGCAGACCTCTGACGGAATAGAGTCTAGAATTTCAGTTGAGTTAGAACTCCACTTGTGCAGCTTGAAACCTCCTTTATTGAAGAGCTCTTGCAGTTGGTGGTACAGAACAATGGCTTCTTGCTTGGTTGATGCTGAAAACAGTCCATCATCAACATAGAAGGATTCTTTGACTGCTGCGTTAGCTAGTGGGAGTTCTGTTTGATATTGGTCAGCTAAGTAACGTACAGTGTTCGTAGCCAGGAATGCTGAGCTTGTGATGCCAAATGTAACTCTGGTCATCCTGTAATCTCCGACATGTTCTGTAGGAGAGTCCCTCCACAGGAATCAATGATAGTTGCAATCTTCTGGGTGTAGACCAACCGCTCTATACATCTTAGATATATCGGTCGTTAGTGCCTAAGGATGCATTCGAAACCTGAGTAGAACTTCATTAAGTGCTGGGTGAACCGTGGGTCCAACGATGAGTTGATCATTTATAGAGACTCCATTTGTAGACTTCATAGATCCATCGAAGACAACTCGTAGAGGTGTCGTTGAAGACTCTTTGTATACTGCATGATGCGCAAGGTAAAAGGACTTGGAAGGATCCTTATCTAGCTCCTGCTCTGGAACTGGTTCTGCATGGTTGGATGTGAAGTACTCATTCACAACTTTGGAGTAATCATTAAATTGATTTGAACGATGAAGTCATTAAATTGATTTGAACGATGAAGACAACGCTCAAGAGACCAAAAATCTTCTCAAAGCTTAAGGACGAGATTCTCCAAGTAGAGGTCCTTGCTGCTTGAATGGAAGTCTTACCACAAAGCGACCCGTTGTGTCACATTATACAGTGTCGTTGAAATACTGCATGGTTGACTTGTCTGTCGGTGAGAGAGGTGGCTCGTTTTTAGGAGCTTCTTCTAAAGCCAGTAACTCCTCACAAGTAGGTGTATCAACAACTATGTGCAGCATTGTAATTTCTTGAGTTGGTTGTAGGTTAGCTGCGGTGTTTCCAAACAATACCCAGCCAAAGATAGTGTTCTGTGCAGATGGAGTGTTCTTTGGTCCTAGAATAAGGCCAGGCTTTATGATTTCTTGGTAGGCGTCGACTCCAAGCAAAACATCAATAGGTTTTGACACATGAAACTCAGGATCTGCTAGCTTAAGAGAAGCTAGATGTGGCCAATCAGAATTTTGGATAGGTTTTGCAGGCAAGCGCTTTGTTAGAGAAGGAAGCACAACTGCTGAGAGTTGATTAATTACAGAGTCATTGTGGGTTGACTTCAAGGTAATGTCTACGACACAGTTATGTATATTTGGACATTCTACTCCTCCAATTCTGTTGATAGAAATAGCCTCTCTTTGTCTAGTTAGTTGTAATCTTTGCACCAATCGTTCAGTAACAAATGAAGCAGAAGACGCTGGATCCAATAGTACGCAGGCACGCAATTGATTACCTTGTGGATTAGAGATGATAACTTCGGCAATCATCATTAAAGCTGTTGAAGCCGTTGTGTCTTGAAGAGCTACATACGACATTACGTCTGATCCTCCGTTTTGTTGACCGTTGTTGCTTGTGCTGTTGTTTGTACTTGCGTGTGGTGTGGACTTGGTGGTCGTGGTTTCTTGTTGTTCATTGTCCAAGTGCAGAACTGTATGGTGACTTTGATCACACTTGCGACAGCGATGTTCTGAAGGGCCGTTACGAAGGCAGTTATAGCATGCTTTGTGAGTAGTAGCAATGTTTCTCCTTTTGTCGACGGTCTTTGTTTTGAATAGGCCCAACGATGTTTTCCAACGTTGCAAAGTGAACACTTTATATCGATACTCATAGAGCATGTGTAAACACTGACCTCGTAGATGATGAATTACCTGAGTTTGAGTTTGCTTTCTTGACAACTGGAGAATATTTCTTAGTGTTTACATCAAAGTTATTTAGTTCCGTTGCAGTTGCTCGAAGGTCTAAGAATTCGAGGAACTTTTCGTAACTTGGCAATTCCTTATCGCCTTGGCAATACTTTTGCCACTCGATCATTGAATTTTGGTCAAGTTTTGTTTCACCAAGGGCAGTGATAAGCTGACCAAAGTCCATGAAATTATGTGCTTTGAGCGAGCGAAGGTGATGTTGGAAAGCGTTAATCTAGTTGCCGTAATTCAGAACTCGATCCTTCTCTTAGCGGCTTTGCATAAAACAAAAACCGGACGTGTGTACGGTGTATGACATTCGGTCAATCAAAACGCTTTTACGGCCTCTGGGTAGGCTTCAGCAACGGTATCAATCCCTTGTACGGCGCCTTTGGCCCTTTTTGTTATTAGCGACTTTAGTAGATATTGCATTTTTAGCTGATCGTTGAGAGTTTTAGAATTGTGAATTGTAGCTTCGAATTGCTGCCAATACGTTTTCCAATTAGTTGGTTCTCCGTCGAATTCAGGAATTCTAAGTTCCGGTAATTTGACAGCTGATTTTTGATCGGAAACAGATCCCATTTGATCGATGACTGATTTTAATTCTTGTCTATGTTGTTCGAGGTCTAATTCTCGTTTCTTTCTATCTTCTTCTTGCCTTTTAAGTGTTTCTTCATACTCCTTTTGTTTTTGTGATTTTAAATTTCGCCGGTATTTTTTTATCAAATCACTCAATCTCGCCTCATTAGATTTTACCTTGTTATGCAACGACTCGCAGATTTCATTCTAAGTACCGCTAGTCGGTTCATCTATTTCGGCGCTTTCTACTTCACTTAGTAATTGCTCTATTGACTTTGATTGTTCCAACAGCTGATTGTTTAGGCTTTGAAAATCTTCAATATCGTAATTATTGCTATCAGCCCAAGCTGAGTCAATTTTACTCCTTATGTCATCAATGTTATCGCGTATTCTATCAAGTCTTCGCTCTAAGAATTTTGAATCTTGTGACCACTTTGTTCACTAATTGCACTTTGGTTTGGGTAAACTATCTTCTGACTTAGAATGTATAGTAGTTTAGAGGAATTGGTACTCACGCGATCGTCATGTTCTTCTAGCTCTTTGCAGTCGGCTTCGAGTAAATCTTCATTGTTACATACTAGCAAACTTAGTTGCTTGTGAATCTCCTGGAACTGGTGATCGAGATCACGGATCTCTTTTAGGTACTGTTCGGCGCACGTAAGATCATAAGGTGATTTTTCTGCGATCTGTTCTAGGTTACAGTTTTTCTTAGTGAGGTTGGTTAAGCGACGTTTAACATTGCCTCTTCGGTAAAGTAAAGTACTTCTTTCCCCAGATACTGGCGGCATACTTGTAGACCGGTTGCTCCAAAAGAAGAGGTTATCCGGCTCGAAGGACCAATAAAATAGATGCGCCCAAGAGGATCCAAGCAGAGGGAAATTTTGTAGAGAGATTTATTCACGTCAACTTCAACTAGTCTTTTTTACTAATACACGAACCATGTGCTTAACTATCAAATTACATAAAAAACGTCATAAAATCTAATATTACAATATTGCGTGACATAATCCGATATGTGGCGCGACCACATGCCATCCGGACCGAACAAGCTTGGTCAATAACTCCTATGAAAGTGAAAATAAAGAGGATTGAAAAACAGTCCTAAGAAGTATTGTAAGCTCAGGAACTGTACTTACAGACTTTGCATCCATGGCTTGTACAACACCTTTATCAAGCTTTTTTAGATCCAGTGAGATATTTCCTGCTTTGTAAGCCAAGTTCTATCATGAAAAAGGGAAAAATATGAACAATATAAATGTCAGGTATCAAAAAAAAATTCTTTTGTGTTTTATAACTATATAATAACTAGTGAGAAGACTTTATAGCCTAGTGTGAGAATATTAAAAAATATGAGGAAATGAGATACAATAATACAATAACTTAAAGATGGAATAGATAGGAACGAGATGCAATTGTCCACTTTAATTTATTCAGTTGTGTGTGTTCAGTGTGCATTTAAGTGCATAAATTACACCTAATTTAATTATTTTCCCCAAATAATTGCATGTAAGCTGGCTCTAAGATATTTTTTGCTTTTCAATTATTTTCTTGAGCCAGTATCCTTCCCTAATTCTATGATTTCCTTCTTTTTGGAATAAAATATAATTGTTGTGATGCAAAAGAAAAACTGATGAATGCAATGCACAATGTGAACAGATGTAATAAGAGGATATGGAGATGCAATGGAATAAAAGTATGGTAGTGGGGGGATGCAATTAGATGGCTATTGTGAACTATACACACCATACAGTAAGTGGTTGGTAAGTGATCAGTAAGTGTTTGGTTAGGTTGTCAGTAAGTGGCCAGCAGTAAGGTGGTTGGTAAATGGTCGGCAAGTTGTCAGTAAGCTGTCAGTAGGTGGTGAGTTGACACCTTAGGGACTGCTCTTTTTTATCGGGGAGGGGGGAGGGGGGCTGGTGGTTTTTGGAATTTTTGTGTAGCCCCCTTTTAATTCCATAAAATGTTTTCTTGGTCCCCCCTCATTTTGTCCATGTTTTGCATGACCCCCCTCCAATATATATTTTTCAACAGCCTCCCCTTTCATAGTTAAATTTTTCAGGTGGGCCCCAACAAAACCACCAGCCCCCCCCTCCTGATAAAAAATGGACAGTTCCTTACCAACCACTTACTTAACCATACAGTGCATAATAGTTCACAATAGCCCAATTAGATGACTTGGATGATTGTCTAGAATAACTTGATCAAAACTAACAGCTTAATAAACTCACATAAGCCTTTTCTTTCTCAGGAGATGCAACATTTTCAGCAGCTGTTGTCATATTTTCTGCAAATTTATCAAGGTCTCCAGCAAACACTGTCAAGTTTACCTTAGTAATTCCTTGTCTTGTCTAAAACAGGAGCAAGTACGACCATTATTTAACATATGCATTGGTTATATTTTTCATAATTCATAATAATCATAAGCTAATCTTAATCTTTATGTACTCAATAGAAAGCAAATCATACAAGAAAACTTCACCTATAATATATTGGTTAAGTGTAGTTATTTCCCCACATAGTGGTAATAGTCAGAAAACCAATTACCATTGATTTGGCAACTCCATGATAAAAGTTCCTTGAATGCATGATTTTGGTAATTCTCTTACATCAATCAAACAGTCTGGTAAAAAAATTAATGTTTTGTCTGCATAATCCTTGGGTACACACAACAAGGAAAGATTGATTTTTCTTTGAGCACTAAAATATAATTTTGATTCTTAGGTGAGAATTCCTTTTGATTGCATTTCTTTTGTAATTCTTTCAATTGTTTTCTTGACATTGAAACTTGGCTTAAAAAGTTTACCCTCAAAAAGTTTTTGCAAAGCGGCCCTAAGGAATGTAGAGCACGAGATGGTATATACTGGGGGACCGTTTACTGGGGGCAACATGGTATACATACTGGGGGCAACATGGTATACATACTGGGGGCCTCAAGGTTAGGGGGCATCATGACCGGTCACCAATTAAGACAGACAGTTGTACATTTGAGACAAAATGTTGAATGTTGATGGTATGAGGTATGAGAGGTGTAACATTTTAAGACAACCAAGGTGATGGTTCATTAAAAAATGAAATTAAAAGTAAAAAGAGAAAGTGTCATCAATTTTAGCAAATCTAGGGGTTTGGGCAAAATATTTCATAGCATGGTGAGGTTACAGAATTTTGGTCTTTGGATTGAAACCCATTCATCCCCCTTAGCACTTCTCCTGCTAAATTATAAGCTGGACATCTCCAAATCTTCATTACCTCATTTAAGAAGGCATCAAAGTTGATATCATTGACTCCAGATTCATTTAGTGTCCTAAGACTCTGCTTAGATGCATTATTCAATATGGTTTTATCAGAGAAGTTAACCTTCAGCTTATCAAATTCCTGGTCTACTTTATCACCAAGAAGCTATTCGTACAAAAAAGAAAATATCACAAAAGATTCATTAAATTAAAGGAAGCACAGGTGGGTTACATGTGCTGGTCTTTGATCCCTGACCCTATCATCTTAAGTTTTAATAAATTAATTTGAAGTCCCCTTCTTGGTACATTGCACCAAATGATTTCTGACCCCTTAAAAACCCCTAATCCCATCCCACAATTAAGATTATAAAATCAATTAGTCAGGGCATCTGACTGAAATTTTCAGGAAATTGTGTGGGATTTTGGTTAATTGTGTGGGAACATGCAGTTTTTACCCAATTGTGCAGGTCTGCACCTGCGCATCCTGTCAGATGCCCTGATTATTAGAGGCCTGACACTGAGGATGGTCACCTCTAGCTAGAGTTTCTTTACACCCTCAATGGTTCTTTTACATCCCTCTGATGCTGGTTAAAGGAAGTGGAGAGACAGGACGGCTATTTTACATGGTCATCCCAGCCTCTGTAACCATGATTTGGACATTGTGTGTTGGTGCACTGTCAAATTGATCTTTCTGGAGTTTTCTTCACTTTCATTTTCATAGGATGAATGTACAGTGATCTTGTGTACTGTGATTGGCTCATTGAATGTCATCAATTCTGTAATATGACTTTTCACAGTCATATTCATACTATTCTAAGTTTTTTTAAAACAAACCTATCTTTCTCCATAAAACATCCATTACAATGATTTTTAAAGGAAGTAATTAATCAAATTTATCTTAATCAGACAGTACTTACGTTTTTGATGCTCAAATGTTTTGAGATGTTGTAAAAATTTTCTATTTTCAGTGCTTCATAGGCTGGTTGGTTGTCACGACAGTTGCTGCAGTAATAAAGACAAAAAGTTATTACTAACTACAGTAAAAGTGGAAGAAATGATAAAAATGGTATATTTTTCCTTTTAATGCTGCAAAGAGTTAAGTTACATATTTTAAGATTGAAAACAAAACATTATTCACACAGACATGATACAAAAAATTCAAAATGACGAGAATAAAAATTGATTACTAACAATAACAAGGGCTCAGATATAATAATTAAAAATAGCCAGACTTTGTTAACTGTTCATTTGTTTGTCTGTTTTTTGTTTTGTTTTTTTTTTTGGGAGGAAAGAGAGGTCAAATAAACTGCATGGTTACTTCAATTAAATCATTTTCACCGTTCTGCAATTAATACCATTTATAATATCACTAGTAATATGTGGCCTGCCTTTGGGCCATATATGGCAGCCCACTATTTTGAGCCCTGGAGAACATCCATATTTAATGAAATAAAAGTATAATTTACTTACTCAAGTGCTTCTCCTAACTTAAAGTTTTCACTATTGTTGCCAAAGAGTCCTTTGAATGGTGATTTCCCATCCCAAAATTCTTTATTATCAATAATCTGAAAGTGAGGAGACAAAAACACAACAGTTGCAAGACATGGATGGATATATGTAAACAAGAACAAATTAATCATGACCTCAAGTTTTAATAGTTTATTCAAGATTAATAATATTTGTTTACTGTCATACAGGCCTCTATTTGAATTAGCTTTGCTAAACTAGATGCACTATTTTACTGGTCAAGTAGTTAATTGTGCTATATAATAAATTTCCTTAAATCTTGTAAATATATTATATTTATGAAAAAATAGACAGTTTGTAAGTAGTTTCTAGAACCAGGATTTATGATCACTTCCCCTAAGCCCATACAATATGGACACTTGTGCAGCAAACATCAGACATACATAGCAGTAATGAATGAATGAATAATGAGAAGCTGAAAGGAATGAATTAATTAACTCAGAAAAAATCTGAGCTGCAGATGGGATTTGAACCCATGGACACTTATGTGTTGCAAAGTGCTTCCCACTGTATTCATTGCTATGCACTGGTCGAGACAAAAGTCGGAACAAGGTTTATTTAGACTTCTGTCAATCATTGAATATGTAAATTGGAAAAATACTGTGTGAGTACTCAGTACAGCAGGGACTAAAATTAGCAGATGAGGCACAAAAAGTAGTCTAATGGATGAACTATTCCAGTCTTTGAACATTTTAGCTGAAAACAGTCTTGGATTCATGATTTGCCAACTGCAATGATGCTGAAATAAATTGGCAAAAACAGCTGAAAATCTTCTATATCATTTGCTATTAGTAAACAAGCTGGTATTAATATTTGGTTAAATAAAAATGCTACAGTATTTATTTGGTATACTTTTTAGCAATAAAATGGAACGACTTATCTTTGTATCTTTGTATTTTTACATAGCACTGTCCAACTGCACATTTTTAATACAATCAGATAAAGGAAGCAAGTTCAAGTAAATTCATATTTCACAACAACTTGAAGTTGTTTGCCATTTAATACCTTAGGTAGTCTACAATTTGCATATGGTAGTCCAGCACTAACTACCATATGTCACAACTTTGGTGTTGATCAGCACATAGCAATGAATAGAGTGGTAACTGACACACAACTTGCCTTTACTGGCATTCTGGGAGTGAGTTTTCACCCTTTGTTAGAGTAAAAGACAAACTAAGGGTGAAAGCTCAAAACATCAGTGAGGTCAAGTCTCCTTTTTCAAGATGTTACCGATTTCCTTCACTGGTTATTGTATTTCATTACACACCAGTTTACTTGTTGTTTCCATTAATATTATATGCCACACCACTTACATTAGTGAAAATTCCACCAGATTCTATGGGCTTGCAGACTGCACTTTGCATTGGTGCTCCAATGATGAAACAAATGGTTGTCAATAACATCAGAAATGATGCAAAGATAAAACAGAAACCAGTTGCCCTAAAGAGAATTGGATAAAACAAACATCAACAGATCTTTCCAAGATTACTCAAAGGGTAGTTCTGGTTTGGCTAAATAATGGCATCTAAAATGGGATGGAAATTCTACATTCTGCATTCAGTGCATTGCCAACTCCATGTTGAGTATTTTCCAGATATATGACCAGCAACTGTTTGGAAAAATCATGGAACTAGGAAAAAAAGTAGAAGAAACTTTGGAATTTGATGGTGTAAACTTTCAAGTTTAATGGCATGAACATGTTTCTGTCACAACTTTCACAGGTAGGTGCAACAGACAATATTTCACTTACGCCATAAGGCAGTTTCCTCCCATATTGGACACAGTGCCCCTGTTAGTAGGAGTAGCTTCCTTGTCATACCCACAGATGCCACACATCAATCCAAGGGCCATAAGTACCACAATAAGCAACAGAAGACAGGTCAGGCCAACACCAGCATACCATCTTAGTATCAGAATAAACAAATATAATGAATTACTAAGTGGGAAACATATTTCCAAAATACAATCAGAGGGAAAGAAATGATCTCTAAGAAGTAGGAATAGTCACTGTGGTTTTCATATGCATGGGAAATGTACAGGACTGACTTTACAGCACATACACACTAAGATGTGCATAACAATAATTTACAGCTGTAAGATGTATGACTCATTGAATCATAATGCGTAGTTATGGTTAAGCGAGCTTTCATTTTTTGCGGGGGGTGATAAGGAATTACAGCAGAATGATGTGACCCACTTCTTTTGGCTGTGTAACTACCATATATATATATCATGTATGTGCTGTAAATCTGTACTGTAAGTTTCCCACTAATATGAAAACTGCTTTAAGGCTATATATATTGCCATGTTGTTTCCCACTCATACGAAATCTGCTCTAGGTGCCTGTGATCATTGGGTATAATTGCATGCATTTTGGTCAGTGGCTGAGTGGAGGGATGATTTGTTGAGAATAGATGGGAGTGCCCAAGAGTATAGCCTTGAGGAAACATTATTCAACTTAAAAATAGAAGAATTATAACCTCAGGTTGAGACATGATATAAAAAATAAAATTCAATTCTGGGCAAAGCTGACAACAATTTGCCATGATTCCAAAATTCAATGGAGGACTGGAAACCAACTCATGCTGTACAGTTGAATTGTGGGGCTGAATTTGGGATTTGAATTTTTTTTTGAGAAGATCAAAAAGTGCTGCCATCTTGCAATGGATTCTGCAATTGATTTTTGGGATGCAATAGAGTTTGTGCCCAGTCTTTCTTTGAATTTTGGAAAGGAAAATTCCAAACCTTTACTAGGATGTCACTCTATTCTTTTAAATTGATTCCTTTGTTCTAGAATCTACATAATTGTAGTGTTTTATATTCATTAAAGGCAGTAGACTGACAGCCAAAAGCTCATAATCTTTTATAAAATTTTAACCAGTGTTCATCTAATTTTTATTTTGTTACCCAAGAGCTAACCGCCATCCAGTTAGCTCAGTTGGTAGAGCATCGGTCTCTTGTGTGGAAGGTCGTGGGTTCAAGCCCCAGCCGCACCAACACTCAGGGTCTTAAAAAAATTGAGGAGAAGATGCTGCCTTTGTGCTACATCTGCAAATGGTGTAGACCTTCAAGTCTTCTCAGATAAGGATGTTAAACTGTAGGCCCTGTCTCCCATCCCTTCCTTAACCTGTATATGGGGGACATTAAAGAACCTGTTGAACTAAGAGTAGGGGATTGTCTCCTGGTTCAACAGCCTACCCCAACTGGAGGCATAACATACTAAATACTAATTATTCACTCATGATTGTAAGCTGCACGGCTGCCTTTGCACCTTAATATGCAGCCTGTAAAAGTCCTCCACTGACTAATGATTGTAAAGCACACTGAGCCAGCTGTTAAATGTGCTATATAAGTACCCATTATTATTATTATTATTATTATTATTATTATTATTATTATTATTATTATTATGCAGTTTATTGAACTTCAGTATGCCAAGAGAATAAAGTTTCATAGGGC
>WUAP02145434.1:0-11593 GCA_015163945.2 Stichodactyla helianthus | reverse complement strand
TCTTTAATTCTATATAATCTTCATGGTAATATTAACGATTTTATCTCGTTCTGCCCCCCAAAAACGCAAAGCATTATTGGGATGTGAAAGTGGTGAATTTGTAGTACCGGCCAGATAGTCGTCGTCTCAGTCCCAAGACTACGTTCCTTCTGGTCAGCACCCAATCTCGTTCTCATAGCCTGCGTTTCTTCTGGTCAGCACCGAGAAACTAGTTCTCACCAGGCCGAAACGCAGGCTCTGAGAACGAGATTAGTCAGCACCTTTTTCAGGTTGTGTGCGCAACAAAACTAGACGGGCCACAAAACAGAAAAAGGCGAATTCTTAAAACTGTGAGAAAAGTAGTTTTTGTAGATTTTTATTGGAAAATTTCCAGATAACTGAGTGCTAGTTCTCGACATAACAAATTCATGTAAATGATTTGGATGAGTGCACAAGCTTAAGAAAAAGGTCTATGGTAGAAATCTAATCTCTCAAAAGGGGCTGTTAATAAGATTAAGAGGTTATTAACCGAGCGCGAGGTCCGTACGGGAAAATATCAGACCGAGGTCTTGACAGTACGGACCGAGCCGTTAGGCGAGGTCAGTACATAAAAGACCGAAGTCTGATATTTTCCCGTACAGACCGAGCAAGCGAGGTTAATAAATCGTTTATTATATAGCTTTTTTTTTGGCTGCGTCGACGAAAGACAGGCGAACTTAACTTACCGGTCTGAGATGGGAGAATATCAGACCGGAAATCAGCCAATCAGAGCGCGCGTACTATCGTAGCCATATAATAAATAGAATTATGTCAGGACCCACGAAGGGGGAGGGGCTGGTGACGCTATAGCTCCACCACTTTTGTGTGTAATTGTGTAATGCCACATTTCCCCACTCTCTAGGTTACATGGTGTGCTGGGCAATGTATGTGCAGTAAGCCTGTGGCTGTTGATATTTCTTGTGTTTTTCCAACATCCCGTGTGTTGATAAAACAGCACAGAAATGGAAAAGCATTTTATAAAGTTTAAGTGTTCTAGTCTCCTACTTCCTTGGTTGCAAGGCAGTCTGACAGTTTTGAGGACACTTTTCAGGAGCTGCATTTCTTGGTTACATACACCTACTTGCGAGAAGGTTGTCATAGGAAAAAAGAACATTTGTAGTTAAGTGGGATAGGAATAAATTAAAATGACAAAAGAAGATCACTGAAGCTGAACTCTTTCTTTTGTCTTCGGAGTTCAGCTTCAATGATCTTTTGTCTTATAATTCATTCCTTTCTCACTAAATTACTAAAGTTCTTTTTTCCTATGACAACGTTTTTGCAAGTAGGTGTATGTGTAAGTTTACAAAGAAAGACAAAAGTATTGAAAACAGTGCTCTGATGTCACACAGTATACTTTGCTTTGGGGTATTGTTTTATTGTGAACTTTGTGTGCAAGGGCCATACTATAAGTCATAGACCAAGTTTTTTCCACTGCCTTATAGCCCAAGCATGTAGAACCTGGGCCAAAAAAGAGGTTCCATAGCTTATGTACAGACTGAGCAAGTGAGGTTAATAAGATGTGTATTTTATGGCAAGGTAAACACAAAAATAAGGTTGGGAGTCAGTACTATAAGTTATGGAACACAAATTGAGTGTGTGAAATTACCTTGCCATAAAATAAATAGAGGTTATTGACCTAACATTAATTCCTGATCAGAGAATATTGGTCAAGTTTGTTTTAGTGCCACATAGTTTGAGCTGTAGGCAATTATTCTGCTTAAATGCAGAAAAAGAATAAGGCCAATATCTTCCTATTAAACAAGCTCAGCCAATAAAATAATCATTATAATGGCAGACATAAACATCAAAATTTCATTGTTTTTATATTTTATGGAGCAGCCAGTCTGGACTGCAGGATTCTGGCTGTCCAGAGAACCAATCAAATTGTTCCATTTCTTATTTGAGTGAGTATGTCATAGAATAATGTTAGGTCAAAAAATTTGAACCTGAAAATAAAATACTCTACTACCATCCAGTAACTAATACTGCAGCTCCTCAGCTGCTTTTTTTTTTTTTTTTTTTTTTTTTACATCAATATCTTCTCTTTCTCTCATGATAAATCCTTGGTTGCTGTTGCATTAGACTAGGAAGTTGATTCCCATATTGAGGAGAAGGATAACCACCCTGCAGATACCTTGGTGGTTCCTGGTAATTATTTGATCCATAACTATTTTGTCTATGTACATGTCTTTGTGAATTTCCCATGTAAGGGGTGTTGTTCATGTCATTTGGTGTTGCCTGGTATTGTGGAATAGGACTGTGTCTAGGTGACTCTGTGTTGAAGGTAAGAGGAGATGATCTGTTTCCCTGGTTGGGTGCAGGTGATCCATTGTGTTGAGGCTTAACAATGATATTCTGACCATATAGACAAATGCCATCCAATAGCTGAGAAGCATATGGTACTGAAACAGGGCTTGTGAACCCCACAAATCCATAGCTACGTTGTATACCTGTTTCTTTGTCTTTAGGAATAGAAACTCTCTCTAAAGGACCAGCCTAATTGTCAAGAAAAAATCAAGTACCCAAAAAGAATAGGTATTGTGTTCCAGAAAAATGTCCATACAGAAGATTATATAATGTTCATCAAAGCTCATGAAGCATTATAAGAATCCAAGTAACCTGGCTTGCAATGACCAATGGCCAAAATTCAGGTCAAATAGAAAAATGGCTGGGGAAATTTTGCTCTGCCAAAATTAATTGTCCTGTCAAAAATTAAAAACTTGTCTAGCTATTTTTCTTTCTCTTTTGAGCCCTGGTACAGTGGAAGTAAAATTAAATGAGGGAATCTAAGGGTCTATCAGCTGATTTCTACTCCATTAATTCAAAGCCTGAAGGGTTTGGGACAGGGTAGGTTGATGATGAAGAAAGACTTATGGCCAGTGCAGAAGATCTAATGCAGAACCAGACAGAATTTGACCACAAAAAGCTCAGGACCAGCAGTACCAAAAAAAAAGCAACAGCAACATCTATGGCAAAAACAACAGCACAAACAACAACAACAACAACAAAAAACAACAATCTTTAGCTGTGCGAGTGGATAATACATGTGTACTACTAAGTAATACAAAAGAAAAATAACTTTACAAGAATTCACTCTTAAAGTGATTTTCTCAAATTAAGATCTTAGATATTGAAATAAGTAACTGAATATTATGAATTTAAGTTCGTAAAACTTTTTTAAGAGAGATGTCCTAAATCAAGCAATTTCATGCTTGCATGAGGACAATGAAACAAGAAATTCACTAAATTAATTTAAGAAAATTATTATACTGTTGTCGTAGAACCAGTTCAGTGGACTTCAAGGAGGAATAACGCTATTACTCTAATAAATGGGTACTCTATTATTGATATTTTGACTTGATTATGAGCGTTTTAATTAAAAAGACAAGTCGTTTTCTTACCTGTAAGAACAGCTCCCAGATGATCTCTTCCGTGACTCGCTTATCGAGATTCCCGATGTACACCGAACATTCCCGGTCAGTGTAATCAATTTTAGACATAACTTGCACTGTACTAAATAAATATGACTCAAGAATGTTCGGTAATAAAGATGTGAAAGTAAAAAATGAAGAAGAAATTGAAAATCTTCCACAGAAGTAAGACTTCGAAATGTAAGACTGGTCAGCGGAAACAAGGTAAGTTGTACCCAGATCTCCAGCAACAGGAAGCCCGTGCAAGATTAAGCTGCTCAGAAAAAGGGACCCTCCCTTGTCACGTGAAATCAAAATATGACCCTTGGCCTCCCTAACACGGTGGTTAAGTTCAGTTAAAAATGTAACCGTAGCCCCAGACATAGTAGCCGCCCTCTGCTAAATAATTATAACTCAATGAACTATAAACTAAACTAATGGATCCGGCCATCTGCAATCTCAGTAACTACTCAGGTAACCAGCTGGAATTCATCAGTATTAGTAAGCGAGTATGCATCAATACCAGGAGGGGCGGATCCAGCGGAGGGGTACAGGGGGTGCGCACCCCCCCCCCTACCCCCGACAGAGATGAGCTCCGTACTTAAACTCAATTATGGATTTAATATTATTTACTTTAGGTGCTCGAGTCCGAAATCACCAATGGTACACCCCCTCAAAAAAATCCTAGATCCGCTTCTGTCATATCAGCTTTGCTGTATCGCGAATGTGAAAAACGATTTGTTGTTCGAAGCTTTTGCTTTCTTATTGAAATTGACGTTCATATCTTATTTAATTCAAATTTGTATCAAATACAGCAGTAATATCAGAATCTTTCGAAGAATTATTTTACAGAGTACAAAAAATCTATACGCACATAGCAGGACTCGAACCTCGGACACGCAGATCGTTTCAACGAAAAGTCCTATAATTAATTCCAAAATAAGTTACTGCCATACCCTCGAGACATCCGCAGAGCTAAGACGCAGTATAGACCTCAGACCTGACTGGCGATTAAGTGCCCTTCTGCCTTTATGGTACAGAGGTGGAATCGCCCACAGAATTCTAGCCCGCAGGCATCAGTGAAGAGAATAGCTGGCCCCCAGACCATTTCACCTTGCTCTACATACTATCGACGATGACGTTGAAGAGAATAACCTAGTCTATACAGATGCATTGCTTTCAATGCCATTATAATGCTTATTCACTGAATTCGTGGTCCCGTTGAAAAACCTTGGTCTTTCAATGCAAGATGGTGAGTCAAGCTCTGTAGGGCGGCTTCGATACCAGGATGTGTGACCACAAACACACGCATGGAATGTCTAATACTTTTATTTTTGAAAGAATCCCTCCTTTCTCGTTATAAAGATTTAAAGATAAAAAGCCTCAGGTTTGAAGTAAATCTCTTTACTTATTACTCAATTCTAAGTTATAAATATTACGGATTTATTTTAATTCAGTGGTGGGATTAAGGGGCGGTTGTACCCCTCTAAAGACAGGAAAGTCTTTTCAAGCACAAAAATAGAACAGTTTCCGACGAGCACCGCCACCCCTTTTTATATGAGATCCCCGGGCTATACTGCAGGGTTAAATTGATGAAAGCGGTCATTATTGAATTAAAGCATGAATGATAAATAAAACTGAAATTTTCGAACATTTCAAATGAATCGGTCCGTCGTTCGCATTCGCGTTTTATCTACATCACAAGAACAGTGGCATGAAATATAAAATTGAATATTTACTCAGAACGTTAACAGGGGAAAATGCAGGACAGAAAAAGCTTTGTAATGTAGTCAGCGGCATCTGAAACAGCTGGGTATGTACTTCATATATGGTACATTATAGTGGCACATATTTCTTTTTTTTCATATTTCTTCTAATCTCTTCCCTGTTACTTCACTTGTTTTACTTACTTCCCTCGCATTGCTTTCTTCACTTGCTTTAGTTACTTCCCTTGCTTTAGTTACTTCCCTATACTTACTTCACTTGCTTTAGTTACCTCCCTAGTAACTAAAGCAAGTAAAGTAAGTAAATCAAGGGAATTAACTAAAGCAAGGGAAGTAACTAAAGCAAGGGAAGTAACTAAAGCAAGGGAGTAACTAAAGCAAGTGAAATAACCAAAGCAAGTGAAGTAACAGGGAAGAGATAGGAAGAAAGGTATATTTAAATGAAAAAATCATAATAATAAATCAGAGAGATATGTGCCACTATGATGTGCCTACCATCAGCTCGGCTAAAACACCAGGCTCACTAAGGATTTTCCAAGTTGGATGATAAAATGATAACCAAGGCTAGCTGATCAAAGCACGGCTTTATAGTGTCACTATTTTTTGTGCATTTTGAACAATAACATTTTTTCTTTTATGTTTAAGTAATATAAAACGCGCGCACATGTCTTTGCATACTGTGATATAAACACGCTGAGAAAAGTGAGCTTAGGAACTGGAGGCCTATTGCCTTTCGAGTGCTTTACATCTCAGTGTTTATATCACAGTATAGAGACATAAGCTTTAACGCCATTTACCACTTTCACATCCCCATAATGCTTTGCTGTTTTTTTTGGGGGGGGGGGGGGGGGGCAACTGGAAAGAAAATTTTTCGAAAATTCGAAACTTTTCATACAGATGTTGGGTATTTTTACTTTTTTCATTGAAAAAATGGGTATCAGTCCTTAATCAGAGTTAATGCCACACGAACAGGAGGATCAAATGTTTGGTGTTACAGACAATGTATGGACTTACTAAGAGATGTCTTGACGTTTAATCATAAACCTGTTCGAATTTCTTTCTTTCTGGTTTTTGGTAATTCTGATACACCTATAAGTGTTTTTAGCTGGTTTTTCTTTAATTCTACATAAACCTTCATGGTAATATTAACGATTTTATCTCGTTCTGCCCCCCAAAAAACGCAAAGCATTATGGGATGTGAAAGTGGAGAACATGACATTTAACAGCCGATTTAAAACTGCGAACCACAAATGAGAAACCGAATAATGACAATTTATTACTTCTAATATTAATTGCGACTTTTTGTTTCGGGTTTAGTCCTGAAGGGTTAATGCACAAAATACAGAACTTGGAACGTCAGAAATAGATATATAATCTCTATGCACCACATATACAAATGTCAATTTATACATTGTGCCTTTAGGTAAAACCTTTCAACAGATGATAACACCAGGACACTTTTCTGGTTCAAATAGATTTTTGCACTTAGTGATTCAAAATATGGGGCTTTTAACATGTCACCCGGCGAACAATACTAGATTTGGGGATTTTAATATTTCAGTATTTATGCTACCATTCTTTTTCCTTGAAATCAGTTTTGCAAATAAAAGTCCTCAAAAAGTGTGGTCATAAATGTTTCATTTTGCTTAGCTTATAGTGGAAGAGTCGAGAAACACGGACGCTTTCCAAATAAATTTTTCAAGATGAAGCCGTTGGTTATACTGTTGTCTTATCTTAGGAACACCGACAGCATATGTTAAAGACCTGCATTAGTTTTATCGGCCTGTGGAATATCAGTCATTCTGTCTCTGTTTGCTAAGTCTACTGCTAGTGGATATATCTCATGCATACCTAACCAATATCTATACCCACAGTATGATACATCACTAACAACATCACAGTATTAATAGATGTGAAGCTGATGTGCTTTGACCAAATGGTGATGGTTTCAAATGGTGAATTGCAGATATGTCTCAGTAATGTCTCGTAAAACGAACAAGGTAAGAGACATCAGAAATTGATTTTTTTACGGTAAAAATAATCAGGACCCTTCACGCTCCCAGCCCTCTCCCCCTAAAAAGATCTAAACCATTAAAAAAAAAAAACATTTTAAAAAATCCTGTAGTCATATTCAGATTTGAATTTCATCTTTTCTGCTTTACGTATTTCCAGCATTGGCTGGATAACAGTCTTTAAAAAACACCTTATTCATTCACCTGCTGTCGCACACCGATGCATTAGATATACACCGATATATTAGATACGACCGAGTATTTAGTAGTTTCATGCGTATAAGGCTCAGAAATCTATTTATTAACTTTCCTTATACTGACAGACTTACTGACTAAATTTTTAGAGCGGTTTTCGTATGAGTTGGAAACGACACGGCTAATCCGTACCGTACTTTACCGTAGCTGTAACTTCGTGTTCAGACTGGCTTTCGCAAGAAAACAATGGGAAGCCATTTCGGTGTTACACCACACCAAGTCAGTACCTTTCATCCACTCATACAAAAACCGCTCTATACTAAATTCATGCAGCTGAAAGTGATGCATCGGTAAGAGAAGAAGTCAAAACAATGATCCAAAATAGGGACCCGATTTTACTCGTTTAGGTAGTGGCTACCAGTACATACGCCCGGCCCCTCCCCTCAAGTGTCCCATGAATTGCTCAATACTGGGGGTCCATAGTGACTGTTTCTACTCATAAATACATAGTATAGCATACGATTAAGCAGATTGTATATCAACTTCTGCAAATAAACTTTTATTTATGGAGATATTTGAGTACAAAATTCAGGATCATACTCCCAGAGGTGGTGGGTACCGGGCAGCACCACCCCTCCCCCTAAATCGGGTCCCGTCTGATGACCATTGTTTTGACCTTTCCCCTAACTCTCATGATGTTGGACCTTGGTTAGAGCGGTTTTCGTATGAGTGGGAGACTTAAGGTACTGACTTACAGCAGGACACAGTACGGTATGCCGCAACACTGAAATGGCTTCCCATTGTTATCGCGTTAATCTACAATCTCGATGCGAAGTTATAGCTACGGTAAAGTACGGTACGGCTAAAGTACAGCTAGGAATTTGCCCTATCGTTTCCCACTCACATGTGAAATCAGCTCTTTCCTTATGTCAACTGAGCTACCAATAACAACTCCGAATAGCCGGAAAGGATGAGCGATAACTTTATCTAATAAAGCACCTCTCTACTTTGAATGCAATATTTTCCCGTTGAAACGCAAATGGCCTAAAATTTCCCTTGCGTACTGTTTCTTTGTTTTATGGTAATGAAGCGTGCGAAGAGAACTCTTCAAAACAGGGAAATTCGAATTAATGTTTACTGATAATAAGAATTGTTCATATTTTTATCTGAGCATTTTTGTTGAATACTCTTCTCTAAATAACAAATATTATTGTGAAACTTACTTTTCTAAAATGAAGCTTATTTGTTTTCCAAAATATTGCTTATCATGAAGCTTGTATTATGGGAGGGTTATCGGCCTGAAGCGAGGGGTTATGTGATATATTCACCGAGGGCGAAGCCCTCGGTGAATATATCACATAACCACGAGCTGAAGGCCGATAAATGACTTATTTTTACATTTTGCGAGGTTTTCTGAATAACGTAATTAGTGAAAATAAAGCTATGCCTTCTTTTGTGCTATAAACGCTGAACAATAATTTCAAAAATGAAAGCATTAATCCTGGCAAGCTTAAGAAACGTACATGAAAAATATTCTCAAATTGTCTACAATACTTTAGAAAAAGCGATTTATTTCTAATCACATATTCTTTACGTTAATAGTAACAAAAACCAAGCAAGAGTTTCCTTTCTGGAGTTTTCCACTCATGTTGTGTCTTGAGCATGCGTAATTCTCTGTAACTGAGTCCCGCATGAGCATTAGCTACCTGACTTGGAGTTTCGGTGAAATCTTATCCGGGGGCAGGGTCGGTGTAGATAGTAACATTCCATGGGTGTGCTGTACACTGACCCACACCGCCATACGCAAACCCCTGCTAATCAAATATTTTATTAGCTCTTTAACCCCAAATCCATAGGTTCCATAGCTAGCTTACGTAGTGCAAGGTGAACACAAAAATAAGGTTGATGGTCCGTACTTTAAGTTATGGGCCGCCAATTGGCCAATGAGAGCGCGTGAAACTACCTTTCCATATAATAATTGTTTATCATCAAGTTAAGGCTTTCAGAAGCCAACATTGGCTCCTTTTCTTAAAACGTTAGTCACCCGGAGGCCTCCTTTTCTCTTTTAGTAAAGCTTGTGTAAAGAAGAAAATTAAAATTTTGATAAGTTCATTTATTTCTAAGACGAGCGAAAAATGGCAAATTCATTATAGGTGAGTACTTTGATATAACAAGCACCCCGCATTTTCCACGCATCCAGAATGTTCTAAAATATCTATTGTGTAACGAACAGCCCCGGCACCATACCATTTTAAGTTTTTATTTTTTATTTTTTATTGTACAGTGTTTCGTTCGTGTTCTCAGCTCCAGTAAGTCTGATTGTTTTTCTAAAGGACTCTTATCTCAAAGTGGGATCATGTTTATTTTATGATTCCATTACCGATTGGAGTACACACCTCCGTGTTTATCATTGTATAGGTTAGCAGGCTAAAAATATAGATAACTCAATTGTATAGTTATTATAGTATAGTAATTTCTCTAAGATCTCTTCAAGTGGATTAGTCTGAAGTGGTTCATATGTGACATCAAAACCCCATTTACCCCGCACTGAATTCTCCCAAAAAACTAAAAGTCCTAGTGATAAACTTATAATAGAGAAGTACCTTACTGGGGGTCTTATTTCCCATTTCCAGTGAAAAAATATAATCTTAGATCTCAGAGCGATTACAGGGTGTGACCTAATAAAAATAGAAAGTGTTTCAATTGCTTGATTAGAACTAGTAGCTTACTTGAACGGGATCAGTGGTAGCATTGTCATCACCTTAATTTGGGAGGTAACGGTGTCGAGTATCAGTGCGTACATCTGGAACCAGTTGTATTAGTGGTATCTGGCTACACCATGATACACATGGATATTACATGTCTTCCAGATTGCGAAGGTCACGCTATCCGTACAAGTCACTCAAGGAAACTTTGTATCAGGTGGCAGTTTACTGATAGAATGATAAGGCTGGTTCTGGCAGTTTATGGTCTTTACATCCCTATGTCATTCCTGTTAAGTGCCGCCACACCCAGTAATTATTGAAATTCTGGTCCAGCCAGTCGTTAAGAATACTAGCAAACAACCGGCGCCATTAACTCTCAGTAACTAAATTAATCTTCTTAAAAAAAGGACAAGAAGTCTCTTAATATTTGTGTATGCGTTCTGCAAAACAACTGCGATTTAACGCGCGCTTCGATTGAAAAACCGTTTGATCATAAGAGTATGGAGACGTTTCCATAGCAGCATATAATTTCATTTTATAAAAGCTTAATAAAGGATTTTTCTTTTTTTAATGTTCTATGCTTCTTTATCATAAAACACTTGAACTGTCTGAAAAACACTCTGATTTACAGGCTTTGGCTGGACTATTGGTTAATTTATTGCTATAGCTTGCTTATACACGATTTCTTAACTGAAGATGAATATCACCAAATTCTTTACTTTCCGAAATGTGTAGCCTGGAATTCTGGATTTTTCTTTCATTTTGATTAGCTAATTAATTTGGGACCACACATCCAGACATCGATTGCTGAAGCGTCGTATGGCGGGCCGAAACCATTTACGGGTCAGCTGGAGATTTCGTCTCCAACACCGCTATCCACGGCATATTGTAAAACCTGGACTGGACCCATGGACTGGACTGGACTGGACTGGACTGGACTGGACTGGACTCAAAAGATCTGTAAAACCTGGACTGGACTCAAAAAATCTGTAAAACCTGGACTGGACTCAAAAAAATCTGTAAAACCTGGACTGGACTCTTATCTTTTATCTGGTATCTTTTATCTGGTATCTTTTATCTGGTATCTTTTATCTGGTATCTTTTATCTCTAATTTCCGTTTATTTATAATCTCTGCAATTTGTAATTTCCGTTCTACATTATATATGAACCAAACCAATGTAATCCCATAGCACACCTGATGAAATATAAAACTTATACTTAAAAAAACAACCAAATTCTACGTTGTATTGGCTATTTTCTTCATTTATTGTTTAAGTGATTTTTAGATAAGCAAGACAGTTCTATTTCCTCAAACAACATTTATTCTCTATTCTTCCGCTGTGATTGAGTGTTGAAATGATGATCTTTGAATAAAAAAGAAAGATTTCTTTGGGCTTTCTTTGACCTTTCTTTGACCTCTTACGATCGTTATAACAACAAATAAGACTCTTCTACCCGGACTCGGCCTCGGCCTCGGCCTCGGACCCGGACTCGAGTCCGGGTCCGGGTCCGGGTCCGAGGCCGAGGC
>WUAP02145423.1:0-11593 GCA_015163945.2 Stichodactyla helianthus | reverse complement strand
ATATGTCACTGGGTTCCCGGATGTAGTTTCGTATCACGTTTACGAATGGCTTATTTTCCAGTATCTCACTCATGTCTGTATAATAAATTAAAATAAATCTATTACATACAATAAAACCCCGAGTAAGAACCTGAAGTTAGCGAAATGCAGCTGCAAAGCTGTACAAGAATCGCTGTTTGGAGAAATAGGGGCTTGCCATTGCTGTGAAAATAAAAGTGCTAATTTATTGATGTAATAATAAAATAAAGTGCAAGAGTATAAAGTGCATTTTGAAATACTTTACATCAATAAAACACAGCAATAAATCAAAAGACAGGATGTCTTATTATCATTGATGGATCTGATGATGATATGGTCAGACCTCAAGGGCTTGATGACTATAAATTTTAAATAACACCAGCTGTAGTATTTGTTTTAAGCAACACACAGCATGCTTTGCCTTTGTGCTTTGGTCAGAAAATGATCCATGCTTTTGAAATATGACTTTCAAAGACCAAAGGCCCAAATTTTTTGTTACAGTTAAGGCTAGGCAGCTAGGCAAAATATGTAAATGTATATGTTAATGTTCTTGAGGGTGGTGGAGCTGGTGATTGAGTGCGGATGATTGAAAAATAGGCTGATTACCATCTTGTTTTGTAGCTTGTTTTTAACGCGCTGCTATTTACGTTTCGACCAAATTCAAATCTTTTGGGAATAAATTTTTTTTTTTTTTTTTTTTTTGTATTTGCATAGCACGTGAAAACGCAATGAAACAAAAGCTCTTATTCTTAGAGGTTTTGAATTGGGTCGAAACGTACATAGCAACGCGTTAGCAGCACTGTGTTGTGAAAAAAGACAAGCACTGTTAATGAGCAGTACGCTACTAAGTCTGCGTACGTTGCTTACGACTACGATTACGTATGTAAAATAACACCAGTGAGAGCAAAGGTCACAAACTGTTTTGTTTGTAACTGTTGTCCTAAATCTAAAGCCTGGTTCTCACTAGCGACATAAGCATAAGCAACATACGCAGACTCAGTTAGGGTACTGCTCATTAGCAGTGCTTGTCTTTTCTCACACCTCGGTGATAAATGCAATACTGAGTCTGCGTATATTGCTTATGCTTATGCCTATGTCGCTAGTGAGGACCAGGCTTAAAGTGCATATAAGGGTTCGCCAGTTCGTGTATAATATGAAAGTTCTTAACCTAAAAATCACATAATCACGAAAAAAAAGTTGATTCTGTTGCGTTTAAGGGAACTGGCGAACCCTTATATGCACTTTAAGTATCGTGAGTACTATCAGAACACCAACGAATGACTGGAATAATCAAGGTACGTTTGCCAGTTAGTACAAGGATCAATTCCATCCAGGCGATTTTGGAGCTGCTTGTGTAAGTTTCTTTCTCTTATATTCTTTATAAAGTCATTTATATCCAGCAAGGGGCTCGTTTACTGTAAGACGTGCTATGGCGTGACAACCGGCATATTTTTTTCGTCTTCTTGTCGGCAAAACGTTCAATTTTCATTCTCTGAAGTTTGATAACATAAGGAATATAGTCGTAATCAGATTCATCAGAAAGATAGCTCAATTCAGAATCAGAATGAGGGTTTTATCATTTTTCCATTAGAACTATACGCTACTAAGGATCTCTACGAAGTAAACCTTGTCCAGGGGCAGATTTAGGGGTGGTGACGGGGGTGATTAGTCACCCCCCTTTTTTGCCAGTAAAATAGATATTTTTGATCTTGACATCAGCATTTTAGAAATATATAAAATTTTAAAATGCTTTCATTTTTTCGTCGAACTTAGTTATCCGTTAGTTATCTGTTATTTTAAACCAATTACGGATCACGTGAAACCCCCTTGCACACCGAACATATAATAAAGTACATTCACCGGTTTTAGATTTCAGTCACCCCCCTCTCAAAAATCCTGGATCCGCCCCTGTTGTCGTTATATCCGGTAACTCGACCGAGGCCCAAAACGCCCGGCCAACCTCTCTGAAAACAAATATTCAAACTCTATAAAAAAGTCCGGTTTTTTTCAAAATCGCATTCTGACTTCGAAAAGCGTCTTTCTAGTTTCTACAAATTCTTTGTAAATTTAATTTTTCTTTTTTTTTCAAATTTGCGGTTATATGTGTAATGAGTACGATACTGTGCTTGATACTGCTTTATTCCAAGTTACTTCGAGATTCTCCTAGTAGCATGTTTACACATCTAGTCTGATATCTGATTACATAAGTGTTACGGACCAATAATCAATCAAAACATTTTTCACTATAAAATATTTTTATTATCGGTTGAGTAAAATTAACAAATATTCACGCATGTTTTAGATGCGATATACAAGCCCGCGTTGGTCAAAAAGGCAAGTCGTAACCTGTAAGCCATGTGCCTTTCACGAGTGCCACGTACGACCAGGATCTGACGTTGAACTACCTTGGTCTTATGCCTACCTTCCTGGCTTGGCCTGAACTTGTTTTATGACGTGTGTGGCTCCTTGCCCCCTGAAGTTTATTAAGTAAATCGGGTACTTAATCTGTGCTCTAATACCGTTTAAACCGTTGTAACAATTTATCTTTCTCATGACCAAACGCTTCCTTGTAGGTCGTAGCTTATTCATATGCAAACTGATTTTTGATTCATTCATTCTCCAGTTAAATATTCTAAGTTTTTCTATTTTGATTTAGAGGCACCGTCTCCTGAAATTCTCTAGTTAATATCGGATAATTCTGACAACCTGTCATTCAAATTGATTCTTGTAATAACCACTATAAAAAGGGAAACACAGGAATAGCTGGTTAGTTAGTTAGAGTGGTGCAGTTGAGTTCAGTAAAATTCGCGTGCAATAAAGATACCAGCCAGCCAGAACTTGTGTGGTTGTTCTCTAATACAGAGCCAAGCCCCCCGTAATACTAGCTCCCCAGGGGAGTACACCATCTTGAACACTTAGTTCGTCCTTGCGTAACTTGTAAGGTACTAGCGATGGGTCCACATCCTCTTCTGGCAACTCCCTTAAGACGTACACTCTTACATTTGCCAGGATTGGGTCTCTTGTTGTCCACATTTCTACTTGAGTCGCCGTTACCGGAGAATAATCCAGTTCCTCGATCAGCAAGACTCTGTCTTCTTTCTTTCCTTTCCATATCAAACTTTCAGTGTCGTTTATGGGCTTCCTGTGGTTAGCTGTAAAGAGTTTCCTGTGTAAACGTATAAGTCCTCTTACCGTAAGAAAACAAAAATGGCTGACTTAGTTATTAGTCTTTCACTTCAGTTACTGTAAAGTTTCTCGAAATTTTGTACAAAAACTGAACTTTTTGCAAGGAAAAACTATCAGAATTCCAAATATGGTAAGTGAATTTCCTTATATGGAAGTAGAAAGCACTCGAGAAAAACGACACTGATGTATAGGCGAAAGCTTGATATGGGAGTTTCTGGAAGTGGAATTCGACTGAGGCAATCTGCATTGCCGTTGCACTGGCCATGTCGATATTGTATCTTGTACTCATATTCCCTGAGTAACAATGCCCACCGCTGAATGCGTAGTGATGCAGTGCTTGGAACTTGCTTCAGCTCATTGAAGAGTGCAATTAGGGCCTTATGATCTGTTATTATGAGGAATGGCCTACCAAACAGGTACTTGTGAAATTTCTTAATCCAAACATTACTGCAAGTCCTTCCCGATCAAGCTGGGAGCAATCTCTCTCTGCATCATTTAGTGATCTGGATGCAAATCCAACTGGGCGCTCCATCCCATTTTTTTCCTTTACTGACAAGACTGCTCCAACCCCATAGGGAAGTGCGTCACATTGCAGTGTCAGGTCTTTCGTTGGATCATAGTGTGCGAGGACATTGGCTGATAAAAGGAGTCTCTCAGTGGTCCTTAGGAAAATAGCAGGCGCGGAGCTAATGCCAAATGGCAATCTGTTATACTGAAATAAACCACGATGAGTATTTATTTAACGCAGGAAGTAGTTGCCCAATTCTCCCGAGCCAGGGGCTCATGCATAAAAAGCGCTTGAAGGTGCACCCTCTACCCCCTCTCTCTATCAGTGCTCCGTTTTACGGGTATTTAAAGCGACAGAGCAGAAAAACGACAAGGCCGCTACTTTCACGATTTTTTATTTAAATGGAAGTGATACGCCAAAACTATAAGCCTTTCATTTGTTTCACTGTTGCTACAAACTTGTGACAAAATCTTGTCAAACTAGAATAAAGCTACTTGGAGCTATTCAAGAAAATGTCATTTTTTCCTGATTATCAAAATGTCATCTCTCCCAAAGTACAAGGCATTATATCTCAAAATCGTATTCACTGAATTTTGGTCACATTTGATATTTTGTTCTTTGGCCCCAAAAGAGCGTGTTTACAAAATATTGAGCTTAAAAACGGATTCATGCCCTTATAACGAAAGAAATAAGAGGTTTTTATGCTCGGTCATTTTAAGCTAATTAAAGCTACACGGAATGGGAAGAAGTCGAAACAAGGATGCGAGGTCACTGGGAATCAAACTCGGACCTAACCAACTGAGCCATCCTTACCCAAAAGACACAAACCAGAATACCACTGCGTGAGTAATGATATATCTTGGAGTGGTGATAATAACTCAAGAGTAAGCCCAGCAAATTCAGTATGAGAAGATAAAATTTGTTTATTATATAATTATCGATGAAATACCTATTTTTCTTCATTGCGAAAAACTGATAATTTCATGTAAAAATAACGTTATTTCACATGTGAAAATACCATCACCATTGCCGGATTTCAGGTCGAGAGGGGCTGGGTACGAGTTCCTAAATTGTGATGATGACAACACAAAACTCACATAGCCAGAAAGAGCACATCAAGCTTTACAAAATTCCGAAGTTTGGTGTTAATCGGATCAATATTGATGAATTTATAGCCATTCAAAAATGCTAGAATTTACAAAGAAATGTATGGTGTCCGGACACACGAAAATGTGACATCTGGATCCAAAATGAAAAGAACGCTTATTAAGATTTTTCTCTCTTTATATTATAGCAGATTTTTTTGGTACAGAGTGTCACAAATGTTGCAGTTGAAGGATGAATGGCATTTCTTGGCTTTATTTCAGAGGATTTTTGTAGGAAATGGACCCAGAAATGTTGCAGTTGCATGCAGATGTGTCATCATCAACTTCTTATCAATTCTCTCAAGACAGCATAGCCTCCTCCACAGGCAACTCCTTATGTGGGCTTCCCTATCTTCACCATGCAGGAAACCCACACAAGGAGGCTAGGATGCCAGAGGTTGCTCTCATATTGTTTGCACGGTGAGCCCTCTTCCATATAAAGTGAACATGGAAACTTTAATCTAAACAAATCGTATTTTCTATATTTTCTGTTCTCTGAGGTCAAGATGGGGTGCTAACATGAGCATATCCAGAAATCAAGTATGAATATTTTTTACTTTTCACTAAAGTGGGCTCCCTGTGGCACTTCTTTTTGGGGAGGGGAGGGGAGGGGAGGGATAAGAGTCCAATCTCTTCTTATGCTAGAAATACAAGTCAAAAGTAATCAATAATTTTCACGTGATATTTACACACAAACATGACACAAAGGCACCCAATAGTTACAAGTTTCATAACATTTCCTGTCAAATGTGCTGCAGCATTCATTTCTGCCATGCTCAAAGTATACTTCTTTTCATAGCAATTCAAATAAGTTGTAAACTTTAAGCATAAAAAATATTAGGGGATTTAAAGCTACAGGTTATAAGTCATCACGTAAACCAAAGCCTGGTCCTTTGGGGGGTTCAATGAGAGATGTCAATCCACCAGCAGGCTCACACGAGAACCGTCCACTTCTGTTAAATATAAAAATAAAATATTGATTTAGTCAGTTTGAAGTTGTTCTAATAATCACTACATTAAAAGTACAAACTCACTTTGGCATTGACAGATTTAGGCAGGAACTGTGGAGGGGGTAGAGGCAGGAGAGGGGCTGCAGCTCCCCCCGCTACTACTTTCGAAGTCTACATTGATTATATCTCTTTCAAAGGTGCTCCCTGATCTCTCTCAAAACTTAGCTCCCCTACCACTTTCAAAAGTGATCCGTGTTCATTGTTTTTTGGGGGTAGGGGGTAGTGTTGGGGGTGCTATTCTTTCCTTATTACTTTATTGGCTCCCTGTGTGGGATGCCTTGCCGCAGCAAGCAAAAGAAATCTAGTTTATATTGACTCACCTTGGACCAGGTTTTGGTGTTCGTCCAGCAAGAAGATCATCAACGATTTCTTCTGCATCTTTCATGGAAAGGTCTTCCTGTTAACAAAAACACCAAAAAATGTGATTAACCACATTCCAAAGGGAGCCCAACATCATGCTCAGGTTGTGTAACAAAATTGCTGGGGTAAATAAGCCTTAAAGCATTAAGATATGCTTATGTCATTGTGTACTTACATAATAGTTATCATTAATCTGCATCATGGGTGCATTAACACAAGCACCAAGACATTCAACGACTGTCAGTGTAAACATACCATCCTTTGTGGTTTCACCTTCCTTAATATCTGATTAAACCAAATCATAAAGGTATTAATTAGTGAAGCATATTTATAAAATTAAAATTCAATGTTCATTCAGTCAGTTGTTCAGCAAGCCAGTATGATAGCGTGCAGACAGTGAGTGAGTGAATCAGGCAGGCCAATCATTTTAGACTGGCATCCAGTCAAACATATTTTAATTACATATTTTAATTAGGTACATTGCTCTCATCGGCCAATTTGTGGTCCATAACTTAGGGTATGGACCAACAACCTTAATTTTGTGGTCACCTTGCCATATAATAAACATCTTAATAACCTGACCTGCTCATTCCAGGAAGGTGTGTCCCTGCTCAGTACATATGTAGTTATGGAACCTCATTTTTACCCACAAGCACACTTGGGCCATAAGGTGGTGGAAATACAGTGAGTCCATAACTTACGGTACAACCTTTATGGTTGGTTGATAAGAGGCACATACAGACAGTGAGTGAGTTAGCCAGACAGTGAATCATGACTGGCACTGTTGAAAATCTTACCTAACTTCTTCTTGAGAGTTTCTAGTAGAAGATCGGCATCTCGTAACTGACATGGAGTGGTTGTACAAACTTGTATATGATACTTGCCAATAGGTTCTCTATTAGAATTATTAGTAATAAATAATGATAAAATAAGTGAAAATGTTTCAATTTATTATAGAAATCAAATTTTCAAACTGTCAATTTTCCTTAACCATTCTTGCTCTCTGCAATTCAGAATGTTTATATCACATAATATAGACACAAATTTTACATAATTTGAGGGAGAATATTTCAGTTTGATTATACAGATTACATTGAGAAACGTACAAACTATGAACCAACAGATTCTGCAATAAGGTGAATCATTTACCTTTACTATTTATCATCATTATTAACATAATTTAACATTATCATCATTACCTGTTAAACATTGTATAAAATGTTGCCACTTCATAGACACGCATACGAGGCATCTTCAGCATATCAGCAACATAGTTCATGGCTGATATTGGGGTCCAGCCTGAGGAGGGATATAATGATAAAAACCAGGTAATAAGTCATTGAAAACAAGGCTATTTTGGATAAAATTGTATGGAAACTGCAAAATGAATACTATACTCCAAACAAGGAAAATGCTTTTGGATTGAAAACAAAGTTTTTAAAATTGAACTGTGAAGAAATTGTGATCATTATTAATTTGAATGAAAAAACATCTATTTACTGTAAGGTAAACATCTGACATAAGCATACACATATCCTTACCATGTTGTCTCTGAGCCAAGTCTAATAGTGGAATGACTGCGGCTTTTTCATGCCCTACTGGATAGTTATTGATAATACTTTTGGCCCGCTGTCAGAAAACCACAACAACAACAACAACTTAATTAACTATATATTCAAATTTATAGATTCAGGAATGACTTATTACAGGCACTAATATTTGAATCAAGGCAGTGGGGAACAATGAACATGCTTGTGGGCTCTGAAACTCGATTTGGCAGTAGGCAATCACCTCATAGGCCTTTCCAAAGATATGGTTGAGTGAGTCCAGTACTAGCCAAAGCCTTGATTTCATTACCGTAGCTTTATTTGTCTAATCAGCAACTCTTCTTTGCTTTATTATTTAATCTTCCTGGTATGTATTGAAATAAAGGCTTTACATGTAGCTAGTACTGGACTAACCTAAACTTTATCTTGTGAAAAGACTACATGCATTTGCTGGCAATTTTGCTGATTCAATTTTGCTGCTGAATGATTCAAATTGTGTGTAACTTGTGGAAAAAAATTGGAACTGAAATTGTGCATGTGACATGGCCTTGTCCTGCAAGTATTTTTTTAGCAAGACAAGTTGCATGAGAAGTTGAAACACCTTTTAGTGGAACTACAGCACATAAAATATACACACGTGCAAACATCGGTTCCATCTTCGTGTACCAGAAACTATATTCTTGGTTAGTATTCTTGGTTAGTATTCTGAGTATTCTTGGTTATGGTTCTTTGTATTGCAGGGTATTGTTTAGCTATTGTTCCATTGTTTTCAGCTTTTGTTTTTATTGAATTGCTTAATCCATGCCCTGGTACACGAAGAAGGGGCCCAACATCTGTAAACATGTAGCAAACATTAAGACATTTAAGGCCAATACCTTCAAGTTCTCTGGAGTAAATTCAAAGGGCATATCAGGATTGTTTTCTTTTGAATCTCTGTGCTAAAAACAATAACAAAAACGCAGACTTTAATTATGCTACATTACAGTACAAAACTGTACATGGTAAGACACTGTTAACTTATGTAAGACTTCATGATAGCAAGATTAAACAAATCATTTCTAATGCTATTGCTGAATAAAGCCCCGAAATTGTACTGTTTGGGAGAATTGAATAATCATTTAAATACTATCGTAGAGTATTTATTTCTCTTCAAAGCGTGTTCAAGGCTTACCACAAATAAATGATCTGAACGTCTGATAGCAGCGACATGAACCGCTCTTTGACTCTGAACAGAGCTTCTTACAGCCTACCAAAACAGGAATTCAGTATTTAGTCAATAGCATATTTAAAAAATAAAGATAATGGAATATAAAAATACAAACTTACTTGGAGAGAAGAGGGAACTGCAGATTTTTGTCGTCCAAATCTTGAAGCCAAACGAGCCAACATGGCCGCCATATTGAAATGAGCCTTCATATTGAGTCAGCGGTTGTTATCAGCAAAAGACCTTACCCGGGGTAGGGTAGGTGACAAAGATGTGCGATTAAGGTGGCCGCAAATTCGAATGAAATTTAAAATCTGAGTGAAAAACTTATACGAGAACATAAAAGAGCACCTTTGTTTAAGTAACCCTACAAAGATTCATTATCTCAGGTGCCATATCGGCCGAGAAAACGTAAGTCGAAATTTGACAAATTTACTGACAGACGTTTGTTTGTATGACTGTTTGTATGTTTGTATTAAAAGTACTCTTGAACAAACTGGACTGTGAATTATTTGGATAAAGCAAAATGACCTTTCACCAAGGTGGGAGCAATATGGAAAGATAGTAAGTCAAAGTATATATGACATTGAGAGACAAGTCCTTTGGAGTAAGCTTCACAATGATGAAAGGAAAGATGACAGACACAAAAATAAATTAACGGTGTTTCGTTAACTTAAAATGGAATACAAATTTGAAGAATACTTAAGTGAAGTCACCAACATTAAGCACAGAGTGGCGCTTACAAAATTAAGAATTAGCAACCACAAGTTAGAGGTAGAAACAGGACGGTACAGAAGGCCATATCTCATTTATGAAGAAAGAATTTGTCCAGTTTGCAATAAGGGAGTAGAGAATGAAAAACATTTCCTTATTTGGTGTCCAATTTATGACTCTCACAGAAAGGAACTAATAGAGCTTATAGAAAAAAAACTACTAGGATTAATTTAAACAATATGAGCGCTGATGATCGTTTCCTGTTTTTAATCAGTCCTAAATCAGCGTTCCTACAAAAGAATGTATCAGTTATACATCCACCATTGTATGCTGACACGGGAAAATGAAATAACGAGATTGTAAGAGAAAATTATTTAAAGTATCTCTGTAGTTTATTTGGAAATTATTTAAACACTCATGTACTTATTAGTATAAGGTGCCAAATAAAATTATATTATATTATATATGACTAGGGGTAGTAAAATGAAAGTGCTCTTTCTAGTGCTGCTATCATTTTTAATTTTAACTCAAATAATGACAAGTTCCTTCATCCTTAAGGGGGAGATCGGCAAGATTATGTTCGAGTGTGCGTGTGTACGGAAAAGGGGGGAGGGGGGGGAGGGGGCGGTGTTAGTTTGGGAAGCTCAGGAGGAGGTGTGACTTTGAAGCCCATCAAATGTTGCATACTTGGGATCGCTATTTTTGTTTGTTTGTTTTGTTTTGTTTTGTTTGTTTTTGAGTTGGAAAATCATTTTAGAATGACCACATTCATTTAACCTACGGTGGCTCCAAAGGGACATCCGAGATAGAACATAATGTACGAGATAAATTGATAAAAAAGTATGAGATATCGGAAAAATCCGAGACTTTTTGATCGATTTATCTCGTACATTATGTTCTATCTCGGATGTCCCTTTGAAGCCACCGTATTAACCAAATCTTTGACTGGAATTTATTCTAATTTTCTTGATCATATTTTTGCTGTTCTTGTTTAAAATACACAAGTTTTTGACATTTTTTTCCGAGCTCATATGATTGGTTGAAAATGCATGTGGCATGATTAAATTATCTCGGTGAGTGACGTTGAAGCCGAATCACATGATTTTTATTTTGCAAAAAAAAAAAAAAAAAAAAAAAATGTTAGTTAACCTTTTTTTGGCTTCCAGAAGACTCTTGTTTTATTTCAACGCTATTCTGCTATACAGATATGTATGTGCTGTTTATTTAGCAAATAATATCTTCAATCCTCGTTATTCCTTTGCTATTTCACGCTCAGACGCGTTTTTTCGAAATTTATGACCTGAAAATAAAACGGAAAACATTTATTCATTTATATATTTATTCACGCTGTTCAAAAAATACGATCATAAATTAGTCTATTTTTACAGATTCCCTTGCACAGCGTTAGTTTCGTTTATACATTTTGCGTATTGCCGTTGGTATTATTAATTACGTCAGAGTGCATTTCGTATCAGTAGGAAACGATGCGACACATTCATAACCGTACCATAGCAGTACTTAACTGTATCCGTAACTACGCATTGTGATTGGGGTCACACGTCAACAATGGGAAGCCATTTCAGGGTTACGGCATTGACGGCATACCACACTGCCTACGTGTTGTAAGTCAGTACTGTACGTTTCTGTAGAACACACTTCCCATCAAGTCACATGATTAGAGCGTTTTTGTATGGGTGGGAAACGTACGGTACTGAATTACAGCACGTACAAGGTACGGTATACAGTAACATTGAAATGGCTTCCCATAAGAATGGTATTCGTATGAGTTGGAAACGTACGGAACGTACACGGTACGGTATGCAGAAACACTGAAATGGCTTCCCATAAGAATGGTTATCGTATGAGTGGGAAACGTACGGTACTGACTTACAGCACGTACA
>WUAP02145412.1:0-11593 GCA_015163945.2 Stichodactyla helianthus | reverse complement strand
ACATGTGAGCTGAGAGTTGTATGCTTAAAACAGTCAATGTAGTGGTAGTGTGTGTGAGGGATAGTGCCCCCAATTAGTGCGAAAGTGCTAGAACGACTAGGCACTTAAATAAAGAGATTTAGATTTATTTATGAATGAACGAACGAACGAACGAACGAACAACTAAACGGAGCAAATTGATAGGTTGTAGGATGGGATGGGATGAATGGATGGATGGATGGAAAGAAGGAAGAAAGGAAGAGGAAGATATATGGATAGATGGTTGTATTGATGGATAAATAGATGTATGGATAGATGGGAAGGAAAGATGGATGGATGGATGGATGAATGGATGAATGGAATGAAGGGAAGAAGAGGGATAGATGGAAGAAATGCAGCAAGAGGGACAAATGAATGGAAGAACTAGAAGGTTGCGAGAAATCAGGGGGTGAAATGAACGAATGGAATAATAAAATCCTCTTTTCTTATGAAAGTAGAGATTTTGTAAAGAAAATAGGCGGTTAGCAGGGGAACAATCTCTGCATTTATCCCTATTTTCGTTACCTTGATAACGACCACCTTCAGCTTTCTGTTTAGTTTGTTTAGTGGAACAACTTCCCCAGATGGTTTATTCTGCTCTGCCTTACCAGTTATGGCCAATCCAGAGGAGCTCCAGTTACCAACCTAAAAAACACAGAAAGATATAGTACGATTTTGATGACGATGATGATGATGATGATGATGATTTTTAAAAACGGAGTCTTACTTTGACAAACTTGTTCGTTCTTAGGTTCATGACGTCTAGTGTCATCCCTTGTCGAGTTCCGTCTGAAGCATTGAAGATAATAGATCCGGTGGCACCAATGATGTTCACCTAAAAAACATGAAATATGCTATATCATAAAATATTTGAGATATAACACGCGCGCTAATTGGCTGGATATCGTGTTTATAACAGAGGACAGAGACACGCTCGAGCTAAAACAGCGTAAAATATTTTATATTAGAAATATAAAACGATCGTTATAACTATACTGTGATATAAAGACTATGGGAGATTTATAACATAGCTTAAATAGTACGCGCGCTCTGATTGGCTGAGAGACCACCAAAATCTATGCTCTATTTCACCAGTAAAGACATGGTTTTGTCTCTCGCCTATTGGTGTATCATAAAAGCAATAGAAGTTAGTTTTGACTCTATGACTCTACCAGTGAAATAGAGCACTTGGGATGTTGGAAAAAACACGAGAAAAAGTTACGCCTACGGCTCGTGATTTTCAAACGTTTCTCGTATTTCTCCCATCATCCTCCGTGCTCTATTTCACCGGTAGAGTCATAGAAAACTGTCTTCTATTGCTTGCGTAGAGCACTCGAAAAGCAATAGAAACATTCAGCTACTTCTCGTGTTCCTAAGCTCGCTTATCTCGTGCTCTACATCTCCCAGCGTGTTTATATCACAGTACAGAGACATGCGCGCGCATTTTGTATTGCTTATATAATGACCTGTTTGAGTGGACGCAGAATAGCTTTAGGGCTGTGACTTTCGTTTTCAAGCCTTCAGGGAAAAACAAAAACAAAGAATCCAGCACAATGGTCCTCTCTAACCTGGCTTTCGTTCACTTCGACCTGTTAGACTCAGCTTCACAATAATTTTGATTATTATATCCACATCCACTGGATATGAGCAATCGCGCGCTCTGATTGGTTCCTCTGCTACTAGGATATCAGCTCATATCCCGTGAGTAGAGAAGTAAACAAAATGGCGGAGCGTTTCGCCGACGTTATTTCATTTTTTAAACTTGAAAATAATTAAAATTCTATATTTCTGACAATCCAGTGAATGTAGATATAATAAAACAATTATTCCACTCAATCTCGTCATACATGGCTAATAGCCAACTGGGTGCTGCGCGCCTCGTCGGCTATGAGCTCATGTACGACTCGATTTCGTGGAATAATTGTTAAATAGCCTATACTAATGCGAAGATCTTTGAAAACTTTTGTATGATTTTGGTTTTTTCTTCAAGGTCAACACAGCTGGTTGTCATGGAGGAGTGAAAAGGTCATATTCCTTATCCTCTATGTCTAGTCCTAATCAACTATTATTATTCTTGGTTGGATCTTCTTGGGTCTAAAATCCTTCCTACCCCCACCCCCACATCCCAATTTCCGCCCACCTACCCCACCCCTCTTCGGAATAGATCATATTACCTTTTTCATCTCCTTGAAAATATTCATTCCATTTTTGGATTCCTCCACGTTGACAGAGCTGGTCTGGGAAACCCAATGTCCATTTGATGTGATCGTGTTCAGCGCATGCGCAAAGGTTAACACCGAATCGTACAAAAGATACGAATGGTTCTATGAAAATAAAAGACGTTCAAGTGTAAGTTGTTCTTGCAGATATGGATAGCAAAAATACTTAAAACAACTCAGTACTCCAGTTTCTAGTTCTTGCTTTGCTCAGCTCAACCAGATTGTGCGACGGTAATATAGAGCAGATTTCGTATGACTGTGAAACGCTTGCGGCACCATCGGTGCCGTAACCGTGCCTTGTGATGTTTTCTAGAATTTTGACGTGCCTCGCCGTGTCATGACCGTGTTCGTGCCGCGACCTTTTCACAGTCATACGAAATCTGCTCTATTCACAATTAACAGCAAAACCCGATGCATTTGTATTGTTCACTTATACGTGACTTCCATACCTATCACGGACAGTTAGTAAAACTACAGAATATATAGACCTGCTTTACATTCCAAAATAACCGCCGTAATCCTTGACCACGGATTCATTTGTACAGGCTTAGCCTCGTTTAAGAGCAAATAATTCATAAATACTAACGGCAATGCGAAGAATGTACAACTTGAACAATACAAAAACTTTTCAATCACACGGACTTTCACTAGTATTTATGAATAACTTACTTACAAACGAGGCTAAGCCTGTACAAATGAGTCTGTGGTCATTACAAACAGCGGTTTTATGGAATGTGAAACTGGACTATTACATGCTACTGAGGCTATAGCTGAACAAAAGAGAACTTGAAATGGGAGCATTAAGGACGCTTTCTTTCTTTTAAAGTGTTAATTTAACTGTATCCTGTAACAGTGTTAGTTGTAGACAACTCCTTACCTTGATATCATTCACACCAGCGGACAGGTCTGTCATGAGCCGTTGTGAATGCACGTTATTTACGATATGAGGTGCAAATCCAATGACTATTTGACTTGATTCAGCCACCATATCAAAGGAGGGCAGCTGTAAGAGCAAAATGGTAGAACTACGTCAACTTGATACAAAAACATTAGTTTTGTCTTGTAAAAATGGCATCTGAGCAGATTTCTGCGACACAGTGACCAATATCCTGAGTTAGCTGCCACAGGCTAAGTGACCAATCATCGATCTGCAACTGTGATCCAAATATGGTCAGGCGCCATTTTGAATCCTAAAGTCAACAGTTGAGTTAGTCCAGTACTAGCCAAAGCCTTGATTTCAGTACGTACCATCGTGTACTGAGCTATGTACTAATCTGATACAATGGACTTCGGGATAAAGCAAAGAATAGTTGCTGATTGAACAATATATAATTTACACGATAACACCACGAAGAAACTGCTCCGGTAATGAAACCGAGGCTTTGGCTAGCACTGGACTCACTCGACCATATCTTTACTTATCAGTTGCTCGGATGCTAATAGTTACGCATGACTAATTGCTTCTTGGCGAAGATCACAAGGAGCGCAGGCTTGGACACATTTTAATAATGCATTTTCATTGGACGAGGAGTGACATGGAGCTCGCTCGGGTAGGTCGGTTCAATGGAATCACTCGATTCCGTGCCGACGGCTTCTATTTGTCAAAAGTAGATTCACGTGATGTGTATACCACGTGACTTGTTGACGTACCATGTCAGCGAGAATCCAGTTGTGAGCTCGTTCAATTCCACGTGAGCATGTACAGTGAACCTATAAGGATGAAACACGAGAAAAGTCACGTGATGACCAAATATGGCTTGTAACGTACGAAAAATGGCGGGAAAAAGGAACTAGCATGAAGAATTGAAGTTAAGTTATGTTACCGTTTCCATGACGATAGTAACAAAGCCAGCATCACAGAACAGAGCGATGACTTCAACCAGATTGTTATTCTGCTGTTTTAACTTGTTTTTGGTTTCATCGAACAGTTTTCCTGGCTGGTCAAGAACCATTTCCAAAGCTTGACGCGTTACGTCAGATGGCAGAATGGAGAGAAACTGGGACGCCTGGTCACGCCAGCGAACTAGATCAAATTTAATATGTCACGTTATGTCACGTGATTCTTACTGGTCAGACCAGAGAACTATTGTAGACCAAATAGATGTCAGCGGTTATGCTACCAAATAGATTCTTGGTGGTCACGCTAGCGTGCTAGACCAATAGGGTTAGGGTTTAGGGTTACGGTTTAGGGTTTAGGGTTTAGGGTTAGGGTCATATATCACGTCATGTCACGAATTCAAGAAGGTTCTCAAGCCCCTTCTCCCTAATTTTCGGCTCCCCTATCCTCCCCCTGTATTTTATTACAACAAACATTCCTTTTCGCTCACCATCAAACAGCACTAAGACAGACGTCCACTGATAGTGCTTCATGACGTTATACATGGCTTGATTGACGTCATTCTTCCTCGCAGCCAATGAGATCACGTTAGACTTCAAATCTGTCCTATGTCTTGGGTGCGTGGTTACCAAGGGAATTTTAAGCAAGGCGCTCAAGAGCTCATGGGAAGATGTAGGGTACCCATCCAGGAATAGAGTAAGGGTGTTTTCGGATGTCAGATTTGCAGCTAAATTGTTGAAAAAATATGTACAATTCCAGTTTTCCCGTCCATTTTTTTCACAATTTCAAAATGCAAAATATGTTATTAAATACAGTCAATACAGTTCAAGGCTACTCCTCTAGACTCCATTAATGATTTCATTATTCAAATATTGAGTTAATTATTTGCTCTGAGTTTTCACTGATAAAACCGAAGACTTCAAAACCTATTTTCCACTCACATTTTGATTGGATTCTTCAAAGAGTGCCAGAAATAGCTAGGAAAACTCCACAGAAACCAGTATAAAGTTTGCCTGCTTTTCCAATCAAAATTCGAGTAGAAAATTACTTTTGAAAATGTAATAATTAACTCAATATTCGAATAATGAAAGCGTCAATGGAGTCTAGGGGGTACTCTTGAGCCATTTTGACTTTAAAATAAAAGGATGAGTAACACAATTGTTTTTCACAAAAATAAAAATTGCATTTCGTTAAAAACAGCTATAACAACTTACCATACTCCAATACTTGATTGCTAGAATAACCAAAACTCGACAATTCTAATGTTGTAGTCGGTAGCAGAGATGAATCACTGTTGACTTGAAGTATAGCTGACTGGATCGCCTTTAAGCTTTTGCTATCATTTAATACTGGAATAAACGCTGCAAAAACAAATCATAAGAAAACGAACGCAAAAGTTCAACAATCGGAAGAAAATTCCGAGATTCAGCTACACTTCATTGAACGTTAACACAACTTTTTCGATTGATAGCGAATTCATAATTATAGATAATTCAGGTGCAACAAATGTTCTCTATTCTCCCTTTTAGCTAAATGATAAAAGAAAATTTCTTCAATGAGGGTAAAACGCGTAAAGAAGAAATCTTACCGATTTTGGCGGAAGATGGCGGCGGGGCAGTGAGCACAACATCTTGTAACAACGACAACACTCCAAGCAAAAGAATATAAAGTTGCATTTCTACCAAACAAAACGGTTAAACTTAAAAGACATAATAAAGATTCAAAGGCATTAAATAAAACGCTATCTTTTAGTACGAGTTTTAAAAACTATGAACCTTAAATGAGTCGGACTTTTATCGATACGGTTTTCATTGAAATGTTTCAAAACCTCATCTACGCAACTCAAACTCGTGGGAAACAGCAAATACTATTTAGAGAAAGATAAAATAGCATAATTAGCTTCTAGAGTATTATTTTTTAATTTCTGTACTTATAGTTTCTCAGTGTTTCTGAAGAAAAATTGTCAACGTTTCTTGAACCCGACGTCAACTGTCATATTCAGAAAGGCCAAGTAAAACTAGGAAAACATCTGCTTTACTGATTATAAAGTGACAGGATAGATTTAAGTCACAAATACACGAGGATAAAGTACGTATAAGTATATCAAATGTTGCTTAAATATTTGATTTAAGACCTAAAAACTTCAGATTTAAGAAATTTCTTTTACTGTTCAGAATTGAAAACGAAAAAGTTTAACTTTTTGACTTACCTTGAAGGATAGACCAGAGTACAATAATGAAGAACTAATGGCGGCCGTGGTGAAGAAACGAAAATTCTTTTATATATTATAAAGAAATTCGGGTTTATTAAGATATCTTGTTTAGATTTTGAATTCGAGACAATTAATTGGCAGTGTCACGTGACTACCCCTCGGAAAATTCAAGCCAAAGTAAAAAATTCAAAACCGTTTTTGTTCGAGTAAAATTATTTATTTGCTTGGATTAATAAACGAAGACTAATCTTTTCTCATACTAATCTAATAATTTCATTTTAAATTTCGACGATTTGAGATGAATAATTATATTTTAAACTTTTTCAGTAACAATTTTTCAATCGACTTCGTCGTTTAGACTGAAATTGTACGACATCAAAGGTTTTTGTTTCAACAGTGAGTTTGAATTCTTGAAACTGCAAAAAGCGACCAGAGAATCTCGGCAAAGAAAAGGCATTCTCATCCTAGCTATTGATAAAAATAAAACCAAGAATACCTGTGTTTAAACCAGCTAATAGATTGAAAACTCAGTCCATTTTCAACAAATAGTTTAATGTAAAATTACTTCTTTTCCCGAGGCAAACTTCGATAATATCCTAATTTGTGTGTATAGATAACTGAGTATCCATTGGTTTTGAATTATTAATTGTAGATATGAATATACAAAGGCAATTCAGATGTACAAAGGAATTGAATACAGCCCGATACAAAAAGACACAGTCATTAAGGGAACTGCAGGTTGTTGTGTTAAGTTTGTTTATAGGACAAATTGCGCCAAGGAAAGAACCTCTGAAAGTCGTTAATAATTTATCATATTCTTTTGATGCAAAAATATCCATCATTTGAATAAAAAGAAATCGTAATTTTTAGACTTTAAGATAATAAAAACTTTAAAAACTTAGTATTCCGTGCAATATTGTATCATTTTTAAGGAGGCAGTAACACAAAAGTGGTGTCATGGCAACTGTTGTCATGAGGAACAGCTGACACGAAGTGATGATGCCCAAGGGGGAGGGGGAGAGGCAAAACCAGCTGTCTCAGCTTCTGCCTATAAAAGTAACAGCAAAAAAAAGAGAAAAAATTTTGAACTATATGTTGTTGATTGTATTGCCGGTTAATTTTTTGCAATCTTTGGCGATGACACCCTTTTCTCAAAGAGCTGTTGTATACGTCAATAAACATACCAGTTCGCTCATCAATAAATCCCACCTAGCATCCATACCATGCATAATTACGACCTCTAGGTAGACCAACAATAAGTATTTCATTGTATTTCAAGTATTTCGGATATTGGGTAGAGCATTCGTATTGAAATAAAGTTATTACAGTTATACCAACCCACCTCAGTCCCTTACCCCCTCCCTCCCCCGATATGATATACATCCCCCACTTCCAATATGATATACGCACTTGCTCTCTTACCTGTCTTGCAAAAGGTTTCTCTAATACACGCAGTATCTTTCGAACCTGAAAAATATATAAATAATTCACTTTAGCTGAGAAAAGAAGGTTTGGGGAACCAGTCATATTTACGAGTTTTATAAAAGAGATTTATCTGACTCTGGTAACATTGCGCTTCAAATTTTATTCATTTTCCAATTGGAAAACCAGTTTTTAGTGATCGCCATACGTTTTACTATGACATTATAGGACCACAAAAACACATCTTGGGCTACATGTGTTAGCCATAGTGTAGCCGTACTGTAGCCGTACTGACTGTAGCCGTACTGTAGCCGTACTGTAGCCGTACTGTAGCCGTAGTGTAGCCGTAGTGTAGCTGTACTGTAGCCATACTGTAGCCGTACTGTAGCTGTACTGTATCCGTACTGCAGCCGTAGTGTAGCTGTACTGTAGCCGTAGTGTAGCCGTACTGCAGCCGTACTGTAGCTGTACTGTATCCGTACTGCAGCCGTACTGTAGCCGTACTGTAGCTGTACTGTAGCCGTACTGTAGCTGTAGTGTAGCCGTACCGTAGCCGTATCGTAGCTGTACTGTAGCCGTACCGTGAAAGTAATTGCTTGTTGTGATTGGATGATTCATGCATTGACGTGGCATACCGTACCGTGTACGTGCTGTAAGTCAGTAATGTTCGCTTTCAAGACATAGGAAGACCACTCTATATTTTCAATATTTGTTGGTTAACCTTACCAAGCTGTAATCTCCTTTCTCTGCCTGATCGATGGCTGCTTGCGCCATCCAATTACGAAGCACGTATCGTGGATTTACAGCTAGAGAGGAAGAGAAACCAAAAAATGAAATCTCTTGTTAACATAGAACGTCAAATTAAGGTCTGTAGCTATCACGTTCAATTTTTCATTGCCAACTCTTTTCATAGCCTTCTACGCAGCCTCTACTAGTGCCATCTCTAAACGCTCTTGCACTAACACCTGTTGCGTAGGAGACTACTCTTTTGAGGGACTTAAAACATCATAGCCATCCCTCCTTTCTCTATCCTCCTTCAACTAATCAATGATCCAACCACTTACATTGCATTCTCTGGATCCGTTTTTCGTCTGAGTCTTCAGCACCATTTCTACAAGGAAAATAGATTGATATAGCACTAGTTCATTATCCTATCATACAGATGAACACACAGACACAGATAGACAAAAAAAAGAGTCCAACAGAAACAGAAACACATGCAGACAAGGACAGAAAACCTTAGGAAAGAAGCCAATTAAAAATAGCAAAGGACGGACATTTAGATCGATAAATAAACAGATGGAACAAGCATGAAAGGATAAGTCATCAAAAGACTTGTTTCTCAAGGTTGCCCGCTCATTCAAATCCAAAGAATTTCACAGGCGCGACACCAGAAGAGCTTTTGTGATGAAAATTACCATATATTTCTTTGAAATTTTTCAATAAATATTTTCTACAAAATCGATTATTCTCCTCTTAGAATAAAAACTTTCGCCTCAATTTTGCTTTATTTGTGTTTTCTGGTTTTGTGGTCCGTCAAGTTTGGATGCGCACGCAACCTTGAGAAAAAGGTCTATCAAAAAGTTCCATCGTCATAGCAACGGACCTGTCCAAACGTTCGCGGTATCTTTGAAGCCAGTCAAACCAGTTTTTGTGCTTTGCAAGCCGTTTTAGTGCCCATGTATCCTCGGATAGTTTATTGCGTTTTATTTGCAGACTTGTGAGGTTACTAAGCTCTCTAAAGGTCATTGTGTAATCAGTGTGAGTTTCTTCCATCATCTGCTCAAAACGAACAAGAATTAAAATATTCACTTCAAGATTTCAATATAAACCTATTTCAAAAAAGGTTGCCGGTGGGCGATCTGAAATCTGAGCCAGACAATTCGCCAACGCAGGTCATCGCTCAAACGTGGTGTCGTATTTATTTACAAATTGCAAACTTAATTTTAAAATAAATTCACAACTCGTGCCCTCTTAGATTTCAGACTCTCTTACCGGCAACCTTTTTTAAAATAGGTGTATATTCAGACGAAAACAACAGGAAAACATTTTAGTGTCCCTGCATACCGTACCATGTACGTGCTGTTACCGTACGTTTCTCACTTACAGCTATTTCAAAAAAGGTTGACGGAGCGAACGGCGAATGGCAATAGGCCTTTCCCAAGATATGGTTGAGTGAGTGCGGTACTTGCCAAAGCCTCAATTTCATTACGGTAGCAGTTTTTTCGTGGTGTTATTATGTAAATTATATATTGTTTAATCAACAACTCTTCTTTAATTTATTGTTTAATCATTCCGAAGTCCATTGTATCAGATTATAGCTCAGGGCACGATGGTACGTACTGAAATCGAGGCTTTGGCAAGTACAGGACGCACTCGACCATATCTTGGGAAAGGCCTATCGGTTGTTTAATGATTACACGACCGAAAGGAACTGTAGGACAATAATAATTTCTTCATACTCGTCATTTCTTAAATATCTAAACAATTCCTGCGTCATTCAGCGAACACCTTAGATGTCTTATATGGAGATTGAGTATGGCTTAGTATCTAATGGAATCGATAATCACCGATTGCCATTCGCCCCTTCAACCTTTCTTGAAACAGCGGTGGACGAAAACCACCCTATTTTAAAGTAAACTTAACTGCGCGTTGTGATTGGATGATTCATATGAAAACAATGGAAGCCATTTCAGTGTTACTGCACACCGTACCGTGTACGTGCTGTAAGTCAGTACCGTACGTTTCCCACTCATACGATAACCATTCTTATGTGAAGCCATTTCAGTGTTGCTGCATACCGTACCGTGTACGTGCTGTAAGTCAGTACCGTACGTTTCCCACTCTTACGAAAACCACTCTATTTAAACATGAGCATTAGTCTGACAAATCGGCAACGACCTCAGCCGTTTAATTTTTTACACACTCCATATATAGATCATGGGATCTTTCTTTAAAAGAAATAATACTGTGAAGAAAAACTGTGCGTGCAAAACGAGCAGTTTTTAATACCCAACTCACCCAAAGAAGAGATTTAACCAACATGTCATCATTTTTCATCTTTCTCTGTAGTCCAAGTTTTTTTCGAAAAACATCATTGAACCTGAAAAATGAACTATTCTACATTATTATATGACAAGCCGGTCAGGATAAAAATGGAATAATTTGATCGGTTGAGAGGTCCGAGTTTTTTTTTCATTCACTGAATCTCGCCTGACTGGCTCCGTCCATACAAACACGGAAAAAGAACTCTACCAATATCCCCTCGGGGATATAGACATCATGCTGGACGACTACTAGACAACTACTGTTGGTCCAATTAATTCAATGACTGGTTTAGAATTTAGAACTGCTGCTTTTTACGAAGGGAGGCAAACGGACACGTTGTACCTGAGAATGGACTCACCTGTCATTGAATATATCAGCATATTTCAAGAGAATATCACGGCCCCTGTGAGGGAAAACACACACACATTTGAATCAAAAAGAAATAAAATTCATAAACGATGGCTGATAGAGCGGGTTTTGTATGAGTAGTAAACGTACGGTACTGACTAACAGCACGCACACGGTGCGGTATGCAGTAACACTGAAATGGCTTCCCATAGGATTGGATATCGTATAATTGGGAAACGTACGGTACTGATTTACAGCACGTACACGGTATGGTATGCAGTAACACTGAAATGGCTTCCCATAAGAATGGTGACTGACTAACAGCACGTACACGGTGCGGTATGCAGTAACAATGAAATGGTTTCCCATAAGAATGGATATCGTATGAGTGGGAAACGTGCGGTACTGACTAACAGCACGTACACGGTACGGTGTGCAGTAACACTGAAATGGCTTCCCATAAGAATGGTTATCGTATGAGTGGGAAAC
>WUAP02145379.1:0-11606 GCA_015163945.2 Stichodactyla helianthus | reverse complement strand
AGGGGCTTAATTTACCCCCCTTATGCCCCCCCCCCCCCCCCCCCCCAAAAAAAACATAAAAAAGACACTGCCCCATAAACAACGCCTTATTTACTTTAGTTAATTATCATATACCCAGTTTTTGAATATGTAAATTATCCCAACAAAGTTCTCTAACATATTGCCCAGGTTCTAATAAATCAATCAACAACTAGATGCACATATATGCCAGTTCATGACAAATGACTGTGATGTGATGGTGATAGGATGTTACTACTGTAAAAGCATAGCTATTGATAATTTTTAAGGAGCAAGTGTGGCTTGGTTGGTTAGTGTGCTGCTTGCTTAAAGCAAGAGGTCCATGGTTTGATCCTCAGTGACCTCACACGCTTGTTTTGACTTCTCTCTAATCCGTGTAGCTTTAGCTTTAAATACCGTTAAAACGGAGCACTGATGGAGAGAGGAGGGTAAGGTGCGCACTGTCGGCTTCCATTGATAAAAGCCTCATAGCTGAAGGAACTACCGACGCTAAATAAAGATACTTTACCTTTAATAACTGCAAACTAAATTAGCAAATCAGAAGGCATTTTTTAAAAAGGAATTTCTAGAACATTACTATCAAAGATAAATGATTAAAAGCACAACCTTCTCACAAGTACTGAATACTGCTCTGGTTTGGGGCCAACAGCAGAGAATATTTTTACAATAAACCAGAAAAAAAATGAGCTGTAATATTCTAAGCATTTTTATAGCAAGGAAAAAAATTCACATACAAAAAAGATGATATACTAGTATTCTTAACTTGGTGCCAGTTTTCAAATAACAAAAAAACATTTTTTACTGTCTTTACAAGATGATTCAATCTTCTTATTTGAATAATTTTCAGACTATGAAGATAAGAATTATACAATCACCACTTTAACATAATATTATAGTCTGTCCTCGAGTGTAAAGCAATAAATTATGTGTGTGTCTATGTGTAGCCTTGGGAGAACTTACTCAATTCAACATGCCAAGGTGTAGTGCACCTGCCATAACAAGTGCTGTATAATGCAAGTGTCCAGTGTATGCTAATCTGTTTATACCTTATATGGGTTTTACTCTCAAACTGAAATAAAAACTTTAAAATTGTAAGTTAACATCTTTGCTGTGGCATACTGTAAAAAAATCAATTTCTTTAATAATAGCAAAACAGATTTCTAAAACAAACTTATTTAAGAAAATCTAGATACTAGCTGGTAGACCAGAGTTTCTAGACCATTCTAATTGTTAGGCATCTTTATCCTTTTGTGTTATTTTAACAAAAGCCTCAGGGGATCGGAAAAAAACATGTCATTGGAAAACTACTTAAATGGATTATTGGTTGCATTATTCATATGAAATACATGATGCACGCAATGCCAAGAAGTGGCTTAAAAACTAATATTTTAATATCTCTTCTAGGCAAAGCCACTAAACTGCTACAAAACCAGAAGTCTGAACTTTCCAGATAAATATAATTATTCTAAAGCAAAAGACTACTGAAATGTACAAACAAAATAAAGATCATATAATATACCTAAAATACATATTGCTCCATACATACACAAATACAGAAACAGATGCATTATTTACATGCCTCAATTGTTCCCAACCAAGCTTGAAAATATAACTTCACTGGTCCTAGCTCCTGCAGGGACAACCTTTGGACCAACATGCAGCCAGTCTGGTCAGACAAAAAGCTTGTCCCAGACTTAGTTTGATAATTTAAGACTAAGAATGATCTGGTTCAAAAGACTGATGCTTTATATTTGAGTTTTGCCATTCTATTCAAATAAAATGCTTTGTACAAATCCTCAAATCGTTCAGCTTGTTTGTGAATACACAATTATTCATTTAATTTACTCTTAAATTTTGTAGTGGTAAGTCATGAGGAATATAATTTGATTCCCTGAAAATCCACATTACAGCACACAAATATCCTGTTTTGTGTATGACAATCTTGAGTAATAATTTTTTTCATATATGCTGCATCATAACAGAAGAGCCACACTTGAGCCTTTGCTAGTCAAATTATCAAATTCACCAGAAAAATGTTAGATGACTGGCACTAATTTGTAGTCTTGTAATAAATTCACAGATTTGTTCATATGGATTATTATTCTAATTTTCAAATTAATGATACTATATTGAACAAATTATAATACATGCAAAAAGATGATGGCTATCATGAGTGCAAATACTCATTGCCCTATCAACTAAGCTATGAAAATGTAAGTGAGTTAAGTCTTAACTGTGGGAAAATAGGCAGCTAATTAGTATTAATATATCAATTGTCATTGTAATGCCTATCATTATGAATTTAGGAATAACAATTTTTCAGAGACAAAGAATTCAACCACGTCTAACTAATCTGCAAATAAAGAGGAAAAATCTCTGATGTGCCAGTAATAAAAAAGCTTTAGTAATGGTGCTTTAGGCTAGATTAATCGTGCAATACTAAACTTATTCAAGGCATGGCTTGCACCTAATAGTAATGATGTAGTTGTGCTTAGGGTGGTGTGTTCAATAGAAATCCAAATCTCCCAGCAGCTTTCTCTGCACTGGTAAATGATAATAAATATATCAAGCATTCAATACTCTACAAATGAACATATGATGACAGTGTTCTGTAAAAGCTGCAGAAAAAATGGTATTGACCTGCATGTTTCAAGAAGGTTTAGGGAAAAATGGTACTTGTGATCAAAATAAAAATTGGCCAACATATAATGCTTAAAATTAAAAAATAACTAAGTATTTATTATTTATTATTATTATTTTTGATTATTTTTGATTTTGAAAAAAGAATCTAAGTAGCTTTGACACTGTCCATCATATGTTATTTTCTGTTAGATAGGACATTTACCTGTATATCATCAAATCTACATTTATGATATAATTACTGACAACATATACATGCAGCTATAAAGTTTAAAGGTAAGTCAAATGTTCACCTTTAAAGTAAGACAAGTGCAAGAGAGCAGAATTAAAAATAAAGGACCATTATTTTCCATCATGCCAAACATATTATTATTTTAATATAGCAAAAATATTATAAAGAAGTTAAATTTACAATTTATATGCCAAAAATAAAGAGAACTGGCTGCCTTCTCCATGCCTTGAGAACACTATCCAGTGAACAAGTTTGACTCTCTTTGGAAATATCATCAAAAAAATGAAAAATTTTATTTAAAACAAGCAACAGAAAAAAAAAGGGAGAAAATGAAAATCTGAATATTTTACTTTGTAAAAAAATTAAGTATGTAAAAGAGACAATTTCAATGCCAATTACTTGAAAATTAAGATAGTATTACTAACAGAAGTGAAGAACTTTAAGAATTAAAAGGTTCATTATAAGTGTTTACCATCCCATAAGTGTGGAAGTGTCGACTGCGTCAGGGGATGACATCAGCTATGCTAGCAGTCAGGTGCTGATTAAACAACGAATTGAAGCAATACAAGTGTTATCATCATTAGAACATGACACCCTTTGCACAATTTATAATCAATTCTGGACTTCAGAAATTAATTTGACTTTCTTGAAATATTATTGGGAAAAAATTGGAAGTATTGAATTTGAATGAAAAAAATTAAAATTGGACAATAGTTTTTGTAATTTTCTGAAACTTGATGAGCTCAAAATTCCCGATTTGGCAGAAGAAATTTGGAGTTCAATTTAAAATCAGTGCATTAAAGTTAGAGTCAGAAAAAAGGCATGTATTAAGTACATGCAAGAAATAGACTTAATTTCAGATTATAAAATTAATTTAGAATTTTAATGCTGTATTGAAAGATTTTTCTGCTTTCTCCCTTTCTGTAATAAATTGCTGCTTATGATCAGCCATTATTCTGAAACTGTTTTTGGAAACAAAGTTCCAAACTGTTTGTGAGACAACAGTCTAAGAAGACACCCTGCAGAGGAAAGAAAACAGCCAAAACACCATTCCAGTTCCCAATCACCTCTAGATTCATGTAGACTGTATTTAGCCCTTCCACACATCACACAAACCCAATTGAATTATGATTAGACACATTATGCCTGGGTCATGCTTGCTGCTTAGCCAACTTATTTCAATACAGAACTTTAATCATCTGGAAAGTTATGTTAACTTGGTCAAATGGATGAGGCTAATTAGGGTTGATATGTTGTAATAGTTATGTCTGACTCTTGAAGGTGATTGGTTCTTTCCAGTCGATTGAAGCTTATTGAAAGGACTGATGCTTGATTAACATGCATGCAATACTTTTGATTGCTGTATGGTATGACTTGACAGTAAGAACAATTAGAAAAGATTTGTGTTCTAAATAATAATGAAAATTCAAATTTATATCCTAAACCAGATATATAAATACACAATTGACAAAATGAAAACTTAAAGGATTTCACATGATCTGCACTGGTCTATATTGTTGACAAAGTCCAGAGTGTAATGGAGCGATTTATTTTCAATCATTTTCTACTTCTGTTTTCTTTTTAAGGTCTAAACATTCAAGGATATTTCAGTTCACTGATCAGCCCCTAGCTGTCACATGGTATACTTTGTGTTACGGGTAACCAAAATGTTCAGACATTATCTGATTACTGTAGGAATGTACTAACTTTTGAACAAAGTATTGACTTGATTTGTTTATTTTGCTCTCTAAATATAAGCAAGATCTTGTTATTTAAACCTGATTTAAAATGTCCTTGCAATTTTTAAGAATTTATAAAATTTTAAGGATTAATAAAATTAAAAAACCATGTTGATAATTTGTACAATAGTCAGTAAATTCCTATAGCAATCTGAGAAAAATGGCTGAAGCTTTTGGTGATTGTATACCACATGACAGCTTGGGGCCAATCAGTAAATTGATCTTTGTAACTAGATATTTTTATATTCACTCATGCCAAATAAAGGGTCATACAGCAAACAAGATGACAAGCAAAGCATAACAAACACAGACCCATTGGACCATTACATTGCTATGAATGAATAAATGAATGAATGAACAAATTAGAATCAGTTTCAAATTACTCCCTTATGGCATTAACACTTTAAATACAATTATTAAAATATTCCAGGAAAGAAAAAAGCAATCTGAAATTGGAATGAAACTATAGACCATACAAAAAGGGAGAAATATGAAACCAATCTATTGTTCTACAACATTTATATCGATGTAGTTACTGCCTTAAATAACACTACCTAAAAGTTACGCCAAGATATAAACTAGATCCTCTCAATAAACAACTTACCTTTAAAAAGTGGACAGATAGACTTCCATACCCCTATGACACCAGCACTGAACCACTGACCAATGGCCAACTCAAGAAAGAACAATGGAATGCCATTCAGAAATAACATCAAGAAGTAGGGAATCAGAAAGGACGCTGTAAAAAAAGACATTAAAGCAGGAGCAACTTAAAAAATTGAATGACATTCGTCATGACACACTAATAGTCTGTAGTAGAAACCCACTAGTATACAACCATGAATCTTGAAATCTGATTGGCTAACATACTCACTATCTATTAAGTGATAGTGAGTAGCAAAAAAGCCAGTGTTTGTGCTAAAAAAGTATTAAAATTGACAAATGAATTTGAAGGTAGCATGCTAGTTGGTTTCTACTAAAACAAATAGACTACTTGTTCTCATTTTCTACGAGTCAAATAGTCAACTTGGTGCTACACACCTTGTTGACTATCTATTGACTCATAGAAAACTTGAATTCATAGTCTGATTGTTAGCAGGCGAGATGAACAACTGAAGAGAAACCCTATATACTGTGTGTGCTTCCACCTAAGAACTCTAAAAGCCTCCAGAGCTTAAATCACAGTATAAAAGGATAAAGAAGAGATAGTGTAATTTGCTTTCATAAAATAGCTTTGATATTTCATAAAAATGTGTTTCCCTGTGACACAACCTTGAACACATAATACATTTTATTTTTTTAATGGTATCTCAAGGACTTGTCATACATGTTGAAACAGCAACAGGAGAATTGTTATTGTCTATAGATCTGTTGTGACCTTTTCTAAATAGCATGAAATTCTATCCTACATCATAATACAAAGGTAAAAAAACTAGGATAATTCAAACTGTTTACATTCCAGAATGTATCAAATCTGTCCTGTTTCATGTTTTTCAAAATGCTCTGTTCATATTCTTAACACACTAAGTGTTTACAATTTGTTAAGCAATATACTATCTGTGATGATAATTGATTTCTGAAACATTCTGCTTTCATTTATGTGCCTATATGATGTCTCTTGACAATCGTTTGTACAAAGGAACACAATAAAAGAAAACAGTATTAAACAGTATCTGTCAAATACTCTGACTAAATGTGACATGGGACAGAGTTTCAAAAATAATTACACATAGTATGACTTAAGGGAAAAGAAAAACAGTTATTCTAAAATGATAAAATAAACAAGTCTTTGTACTGAGCTGAAGTCCTTACATTCTATTCATGTGAATTACACAAACATTTGTTTGAATATACCAGTTCATGAATTATGTAAGTTTTTATTCATTGTGGAAATGTACCATATGGTATCAGAAACTGATGGTATACAGGTTAATGCAAATATCTTCAATTTAAATTGACAATATACTTACACATTTAAATTTGGTCTAGCAAACAAGTAATACATTTACTAGAAAAAAGATTTGGTTTAAGACAATTTTCAGAAATATGATGAACAAAGGAAACAAAACAAAACAACCTTTATTATAATTCCATGGATGCATTTGAAAAAGTTAACAATTCCTTTGTTATTGACTGACATACCAGTACGTGCTAGTCTCTTAACTCCAGCATAGCTCACAGCTTGATTTTTTAGTCACCTGACATTTTTTGGAAAACATGCCAATAATAAGAGATTTAAAACAGGCTTGCAAACAAGAAACACATATGGTAGACTGCACAACTACTTTTCAATTTTTTACCCTGCTTTTGAAAAAGCTTTTTTCTAATCAAATCTATGAATCATTTAAGACTTAGTTGTAATCAAAATGACTGGCAGATTCAAGTGGTTTAGTAGCATTTGTGAATCACTCCCCATGGAGAGACTTTGCCTCTTGAAAATTAATCCACAAGGGAATGAAACATTTAACAATTATTCTCTGAACAAGAGGTGAATAGCGGTAGAATATTTACCAAGATGCAAAGTATTGAGGTAAATATTCCTCAAACTACTATTCACCAATAGTGAAGAGAATAATTGTTTTAGTATATACCAACTTCACAACCCAACACTAGGATTCTAGAAAAAAACAATTCATTGAGTAAAAATACAAATTTATTTTGAGAAAAGCTATATCCCGAGCTTGGAAGGTAGATATGGTCTCAATACTTTGAAACAGCAGGCCAATAGAATCACTTTATCTTACAAGGTTGTGAAGTTGGTATAGAAGTTTTGCACAGCAGCATGTTACACCACAGAAACAATAAAATTGTTTTACATGAGAAAGAATTCAATCCCTTAGGGGATAGAGATTCTATTGTTCTGAAATCCAACATGGTTGCCGTCACATGGTCATGGAAAACCTCTATTATACTAAAACAATTTGTACTTTATACCCTTTGAATATAATACATAATGTACCTCTATTAAAAATGACTGACATAAGATAAGAGAACTCAACAGCAACAACAAAACAGAACAGAGCTAGGATAACAGTACAAGACAATTTTATTGGAATGGGAAATTCTCTTTCAAATCCACCCCGCTTACATAAAAGCGATACTTCATTGTTGCTAGTTCAACTATTGTGATGTTAATATGCCAACCACTTTCACAAAAGCTTTTCACAAGTTGCTTTGTTTCACCAGCCAATTGGCACATGGATGACAAAGGCTTATGGTACAGGAATAAGTAACCACATTTGCCCTCACTTATTACTGGTCAATTGTTAGGCCTATATAATTTGAAACACATATTGTTATTTGGTTTTGGTTCAAAGCCCCAACCATCCATACATGCTTTAAGATCATGGTCGGATATTATGGATTACCCGCCACATTATATAAACAATCCCAAAACACAAAACCATTTTAAAAAGATCTTCTTAGCCTTGGATAACGGATTATAAGAAAATAATGTTTATGTAGTAAAACTGCATAAGGAATATAACGTGAATATTTTAATAAATTTGAATACATCTTAGTTAAAGTAGTACATTAAACGTACATTACCTCGTGTTATGGACGACAGTGATTTTAAAAAATATAAAAGTTTTTATATCAATGTAAAAAACTAAAAAATATATGATATAAAACAAATAGCATTTTTTGACAATGATTAAATTTAATAATGCTTACAAATATAGACTCACTCATTGATCAAGAATGCCGTTGCTGTGAACACGTGGGATTAACGATCATGTGAAAGTAAAATCCCAAAAAAAAAAGGATCTGAACCGAAAACAACAATAAAAAATCAGATTTTTAAGTCCAAACTAAATAATCTTGAGTATTACAACAAACTGTACTGTTGTGAGGATTAATAACGTTAGAGAGCAAATGTCGATAGTAAAGTGTTGACAGTGTCTTGCACTCTGTCCATCATATGGAGTACTTAATTCGATAAGTATATCAAAATACAAAGAATTACAGGACATAAACTTGTTTGGACCGGCTTTTCTAGTCAGCAATCTATACTACAATCATAGATTAGGTTTCCTATCGAAAGATTCACGTTCGTCATATGAAAACCTATCTGAATCAAATAACTTAACTTATGTAAGTAATTTCTTATATAACATACGACACATTACGACACACACTTTACACTGCAATTTTTGAATGAAAAATATAGAATACAATGGCTTACCTCCCCCATTCTTGTAGCAGAGATAAGGGAAACGCCATATATTCCCAAATCCAACGCAATAACCAAGAGAAGAAAGCATAAATTCAGCCTTACTGCTCCACTTTTCTCGCTCCGTGTTCTTGTCTTCAACATCAACGCTGTTAACATTGGTATCATCACTACTGGATGTTGAACCAAACAGAGGTTTCTTGGAGCCATCTTCATTCTCTTTGTACTGTTCTACGTCTTGGTTTAGTTCGACGGACATGTTGTTTTGATGAACACAGTTTAGTTAGTGATGTATTGAGTACTGTATGCTGGTCTCCCGCCAAATAAAACCATCACCTTTTACGCCCTTTGTCTAATATATCACTGATATCATGATCAACATAGAGATTCTCCACACCTTCACTTGTGTCATAGCAACGCTGCACCTCCCTTCCCACGCTACAAGTTGAAAGCTTTCATAGGGTCATAATATAAATGACGGCGATACTTCGGTTTTTCTTCGTTGATCGATAGATATAATAGTATCATAGACGTTTTATGTTGTTTAGTTCTCTGGCTGTTTAGTTCATCAGTTTTTCGCAAAGATTCGGCGAAATTTACGGATGCGATGCGATAGGCATATTTGCCTTATTTCTAATATTCTCTTTTAGCATCAACAAAAACAAAGCAAGGTGGGTCTTGCGTTAGCCTCGTCTGCGCAGGAGGCTAGTCTTGCGTTCGATTCCACGAAGTATCTTGTCCTTTTCGAGCTATTTCGGTTTTCGTTGGTTTACGAGAATATTTTGGTGGTCAGTAAGTTGAAGTAGACAGACAGACAGCTGTGAGACAAGCACACAACTATCTTTGTTTAGAGGGTAAAAGTTCAACATGCATTATAGATAATATTACATGTAAAACAAAGCCGGTTAAAAAAGCCGCAGCAGTCAGCAGTTAGTCTTTTGAATACCCTGCCCAACATCAGGGGCGGATTCAGGGGGGTGTCCCTACGTGCACCGGACACCCCCACTCCCCACCCCCATGGGCCAAGCGTGATATTTTTTTCAGTAAATATTTGTCTTCTTATTATTCACAACTTCTGTTTCTCGAATCTTTTCTTAGCAATAGTTTCAGGAGATTAAATCTAGAAATAAATTTAAGTACAAATTAAATGAGTAATGAAAAAGATTATTAACGTTACTATATCATCACTTTATTCTTTTCGGACACCCCTCTTGCAAATGTCTGGATCCGCCCCTGCAACATCCTAGCTTAGGATATACGGTCTGCAAATTTTCTCATTTTTCCCAAAGTCGGCTCTGGTGAGTTGGATTAGAGTAAAATAAAGAGCCTGCATTTCCCCCAGAGAAAAAAGAAAAAAGAAAAAAGAACTCGAAGAAATAATGTGAATGCCTCCATGTAGAGGTGAAGTCTTAAAAACTCATCAAATGTAGGATAACACACTGTTGACTGACTGCTGAGAAAGAAAACACCGGATCAGCGCTCGACTGTTTGAAACATTCAATGAAAGTGTAAAATATTTAATTGGCAAGAAATGGGGTGATTATACCGGGTAAAAAATGCTTTGAGTCTTATTATCTTCTTAGCCAATAATAACAGGATTGGTTGATTTAGTCTGTATCACGTGAAAGTTTTCCAAGCCAATTAGAAAAGAAAAGGATTAAAAATGAAAGGAAGTTATTAAAAGTATGGTTAAAAGAGGAAGTCATAGACGCACACAAAATGGCGCTAGTTCGAAAGAGAGGTCAAAGAAAACAAGGGCGGGTCCAGGGTATGCAGGATGGGCAACCCCCCTGACATGAGCTACTTACAGCCAGGTGCCGAGTCCTGATCATAAATGCTGCACCGCCTCAAAAATCCTGGATACGCCTCTGGAAAAATATCAAAAATTCCTTGTATAGTGTAATCTCATTAATAACTACATGGGCAAATACTTTAAACTAAAAGTAGTATATTCAAAACTAACTAGGTATACGACAAGCCTAAGATAAAACGAGAACCTATATAAACGCAACATTACAGCATAAAGACGATCACAGGAATATCGAAATGAAACGAAACTTGTCTATAACGACTGAAATGGATACAAATTCTTTGAAATCCTCCTTTATTTGGCAACTTCAAGCCAAGCGCGCTGATCCGCACATCTGTTCAGCAGCACCAGTTTTCGGATTAATCTAATGCTCGATTCCCCTAGGCCGGAACTGCTTGAAAATTGTGTCACTCACACGTTTAGGCCGGTTTACACTGTACAACCTTTGCTTACAAATGTCGTAACACGAATTGCTTCCTGTAAATCAACTCTACAACTGTTTTTGTTGTTTACAGCTGTTGTTAGCAAGTTGTAAGGTTAACTTACACTAAGCAATTCGTGTTGTAATACAACAGTTGTAAGCAAAAGTTGTACGTGTAAACCGACCTTTAGTAAGGTATAGTCAAAGATTTGTCGTTTTATTTAGCCACCAGAGCAGGGGATGACGTATTGTATGTGTTACTATTCACTGCAGGATCCTTCAAATCCAATGATATAACAATTACGTGTTTATAGAAGTGAACTTTGGTCTCTTATTTATTCTGCCTCGCCCCCGAAAAACCCACCCTCTTTTGAGTTCCCTGACAGCACGAAATTTCTTTTCTTTATGGCTATCTTTACAAATGACAGTCACTACTTACGTCACTCGACTGCCTATTTGCTAAGAATGCATTACCTCCGCCGAGAGTGCACTCTAGATTAGCTCAGTTGGTAGAGCATCGGTCTCTCGTGCGGGAGGTCGAGGGTTCAAGCCCCGGCCGGACCAACACTCAG
>WUAP02145368.1:0-11607 GCA_015163945.2 Stichodactyla helianthus | reverse complement strand
TTAAAAACCATTTTAATCCATTCTAGAGGTTAAATAAAGAAGACATAAACAATTTTAGAAGGTTGAAATTTTATTTTCATATTCTTAACAAAATTTTTTTTCTAATTTATGTCAGATTCATTGCTTGGGCTCCCTGTGAAATCACCAGGGGTTCCACGTCTATGACGAGTGGGATTGAGCATGGTGACGTCATAGCACAGGAAACCCAAGTTACATTTCTAATTAAGTCCAATACGAATCGCTCTGAAACTGAAGTTAAAATATAGTGTTTTTTATATTTTTAGAATAGAAATATGGAAGATACTCTTTCATGGTAAGTAGCTATGGCATTTTTATTTCAACTGTTAAAATTTAGTGTTATTTTCTGTGAAAATAGAGAGAAAATTAGTGCGTCAAATTTTGCAGTGAATCGCGAGCGCGCGAAGCACAAAAGGATAATTTATCTTCCGATTTCTGGTGTCATTCTTGCTTCTTTGAATCCATGGAAGTCAATATGCAACTACGAATTTATTATATCATACTCTTTTGAATTTATTTATCTTCAAAATATTTCTTCAAACCTCATTATGTATCATGCCTTGAGAACAGGTATTTCGGCTTTTGGAAACACATCATTACCATTAAGATGAGGAGGATTGTATGTTCTATATTTTTCAGGCCCTTCGCTAGAACCTCCAAAGGCAGGGGCGGCGGAACCGGGGGACCGAGGGGGCACTGGCCCCCCCACTAATATTTTTTGGGGGGCCTGCCCCCCCCCCACAAAATGTTAGTTTGCATTAATCATAAACGACTAAAAATTCTATATCTATGACTTTTACAAACTGAACTTATTGTCTCTTCTCTAAAAAAAATTCAACGCATTTTGTATTTGTTGTTGCCTTATCACGCATTATTAGAACCTATTTATTGCAATGCCCCCCCAAACATTTTTAGCTTCCGCCGCCCCTGAAAGGGAGGTTCGTTTTTCTGCCAATCTCAGTTATTGCAACAACAGATCAGCGAACGCGGGAAAAAGTGAAGCCTCGATTTCATGACCTTATCGCACACCAGTGACCAAATCCTCAGTTGAAGGCCAATTTTTACCAGTTAAAACCTTACTTTCTAATAACTTTTATGAACATTTTATTGCATAGTATTACATTCTTTATGCATCCAGCTTTTCTTGTAGAAATTTACAAATAAAAGGGATAAAGAGGAGGAGAAGGAGAAGGCGAATGGGGGTTTCTTTCGAACCAACAACCCCCCCCCCCCCTTAGCGACGGGCATGTTTTTAACTAACTGACTCCTGTATAAAACAATAATTCTCTTATAATATTACCGCGCTCAACTAATTTTGAGTAATATGATCCAGTTCTGACATAAAACTATAGGAATAAATAAGAGAGGAAAGAAAGGAAGAAACAAAAACAGGAGGTTAAAAGAAAAGGGAAAATGAAAGAACGGACAGCAAAAAGGAAGTTAGAGTAAAAGGGGAGCCAGGAACAGAGAAATGGTTGTTGGTATTGTTGTTTTTTTTGTTTTTTCTTTTTTTTTTTGTTTTTTTTTTGTGGGGGGGGCGGGGGGGAGAGTGGGTAGGGGTGATAGAAAAATTGAAGTACCAAGAAAATGGCATTAGTATCAGTCTCTAAAATAGCTCCGTCTAGACGAGAAGTATTCCTGCCTAATAACGAAAAAGTTATCCAGAAATTCACTAGTAAAATATCGAAATGGGAAAGGGAAAAATTCTGAAATTAATATCGATGTTTTGTAGGCTGAAACCTTTGCACTTAAATAATAAATAAAAATTGGGATTCCACTTTTTGTAGTAGTTGTTACTAGTTGATGCCTTTTTTTCATAATATAGCTCAGTGATAGTACAATACTTTGTAGTTCTTGCATATATAAGATCTCAAACTAAAGTACCACGCCCGCTGACAAATAAACCTCCATCACAGGTTCGCGGGCGCGCATAGTCAATCTCTCAACAGGTCAGTGCAAGCTAGCGCGTCGACATTCCTTAATGACGTCAAACATTCCTTAACACATAACAGATCACTCTCGCTTTTGTGCTCACAGCTAGTGACGCTCTCGAAGGACGACTACTTGCATCCTTATCTTGATCCCGAAAAATCACTACTAAATCCGTCACTCAGTTTCAAGATCTTTGCTCGACATCAGTCAGTCCTTGCATCAGGTAAGTACGAACATCTAATGATGTCTTATAACATTCGTCGTCCGCTTAAGGTTTGTTTGATCAGTAAACTGTGGTCTGTTTTCTCGGAAACTACGGTGTCTGCGTTTGTTGAAGAAGTGATGCTAAGGTACAACGGAAGTAAGCTTTTTACTAGTTCGTTTAGAAGATGACATGCTATTTGCGTGAAGAAGACGTCTCGAAAAATACTTAGTAAAACTCGGTATTTCTATCCCGACCCAAGCAGAATTTTAATCTTTCCTGTTCTGTATACCAACACAAAGTGAAAGCGTAACTCGAAACCAAACTAGCAGAAAACATCTTCAAGAATGTCCCACCAAACTCTTCAAGTACTCCACCACTTCTTGAATAATTATCTTACGTTTGTTTAAAGATATTTTCGTAGTTAAATAGAATTCTGGCTAGGGTTAAGGAAGATTTAAAGTTGTGTTCTCGTTACGCACTATTAGCTCTTCTTCTCCGCTAGCCTGGTCAGCTATTTGTCACGCCAGGCGTCCTTAACCTGCGAACAAATCCTTCGTAAGCGTTACGTTCGGTTTTCTCTATGTGGACTGTAAGTGCCTTCGCTTCTTCAAGTCTGAAACGACTTTCATAAACAGAAATCACTCTAGAACCATAAATGAGAATTAAATTGCCTTTTAAAATTTTTTTCTATTTCAACATTTAATATATTTTTGTTTAAAAGCAAAAACTAACAAGCGTATGTTTATTGATAATCGTCTTTCGGTGGCCAGGTTATCGCAGCCCTTCGTGGGTCTTATGGTCTTTGGAATCGCTTCAACTCACGACCTAAGAAGATTCATAAAAACAAAAGCCAAAAACGCTGAAATTGAAGTTAATATATCACATATATTAGGTTTAGACGAACAATCTTTTTCATCAGAATACTTTTGGTACTGGCACCCGCTGATACAGCCGACTCGGTTTATTCTCGATGAGGCGCTTTTCAATAGTTTTGATCCCTGCTGTGTCTATCTTTTCAAAGATAGTTAACATGTTCAGATCACTTTCTTATTCTGGTTTCTAGTAAATATTTACTTGTGCCAGAATCTGGCAACTTATTTTTGGTTTCTGTTATCAGATTATTACTATACTTTTAGAAAATGAAACCAAGGTCATATGAAGAAGGCATCTAGGCGTCGAAACATGGATCAGAATGAAGGGCAGATTTTACCACTTGTAATATCAATGTCGTTAAGCCGTTGATTTTGAAAGTTTGTCACAATGAAAGAATATCAATTTGAGGCGATTTTTTTAGGGATTTTTTAAACATAAATCTTAATTTTGATTTTGAAATTGAAAGATTTCTCCGTTACACTCACCAAGAATAAAATTGCTTTGAGGAATTTTTTAGTTATTTTTTGAGCATATTGAAATCTTGATTTTGAGACTGAAAATCTTTTTAACTAAATCTACAAGACTCTCAAGTCGGATAACAAGTATTTAAAACTAAAAAGAATACAAAAGAAAAAAGAAAGAAAAAGAAAGAAGAAAGAAAGATGGAAATGATAGTACAAAGATTACAGAATATTTTTGTGTCTATTAAAAAGAAATTAAAATTGTGACTTTTTTAGTTTGTGCAGCTGTTCGCTATTCTTCTGACGTAATTTCTTACCAGTCAATTTGCGCATGCGTCGTTACCATAGCAGCTGTGCATCACTAAAAAAACTCCCGGTTTGCGATTGGTCGCACTATAAGCTCTTTAAATTTACTAGATGTATATAGGACAGGGACAAAGGGAATTAAATAATGACGATTTAATTTACACATCGTTATTTGAATTCTAAATCTCCTGGACGCTTTAGATTTAAACTGTTTCTCCGGATGTTGTTGTTTCGAAGTATCTACAATGTGAATAGCAATACCACAAGAAATAACGATCGTTATCTCAGTAAAAACAACCTAACGGCCAGTAGCACTTCGGAAAAGCCAGATTTCTAAAGATTTTAATCAGAGAAAAACCGCAGTTTAATTTAAAATTGACCGAAAGTCCTCTATGTTTTGACTCGGGCTAGATATCCAAGCTTATGGGTGTGTTTGGCATGAATTTGCTGTTGAAAAATATCTTTTTCTGAATCCGTCATTGCAGATATTTCTTGGGAAGCAAAACCAGTAAAAACCATGGCAAAAGTTCTTTTTCTATTTGTGAAAACCGACGAACAAGAAAGTAAGAAGCTGAGGGACTATCTTCAAACGCAACTTGGAACCAGGGCGAATCTTAACACAGTGAAGGACGCCCTTGCAGACGATAGCAGTTTCCGAAACGAACTGACTCTGTCTCGCTGTATCGTACTCATCTCCTCGAAGCAATCTTCGGAATTCTTTAAACAAGGAACAGCAGAAAAAGAAGGCGATTACGTGCTATTCGATGGCAGATGTATTCAAGAACATTTAAGGGACGGAAGCCTTCAGAAGAAGTTGGTTGTGGTTCAGTTCGGCCAAGCAGTGTCTACCTCATATGTACCAGATGGCTACGACACTGAGAAAGTATATCTCTTAGACGAAAATTTTAATTCAACTGATGCTGTTCTGAACCAAATTGAGGACGCTGTGAAAGGAATCTTGACGATGAAGGTAAAAGAAGATAAAATGGAGAAAAAGAAAAGTTGTCTGCTTTTATGAACTCGTTGACAATTCCTACATGATCATTGTCATGGCTTGTTACGGTAAGGCAAAAAAAATTTAATCGAATGTAATAGCTTAGGTGAGTGTAATAAAAGTTTCTAGGTTTACCTATATGTATTTCCAATTTTACACACAAAATCGGTCGGTCAAAAACAAATTTCAGTTGTAAAATTACGAATAAATATTAGACGCCTTTCGCTCGCTTAAAATTATTATTTGGTCAAACTTGTAGTTTTTAAGTGAAGCTTTTTGTAGTCGTTTGTATTAGAGACTCTTTAAGGTTTTTAAAAGGCATTTTTTTCTAGCGTAAAAGTGCAATAGCCACTAAATATTACTCATGCAAGAAATTTTAGTCTACAAACGTTAACAGGTACTGAAATGCGGCGACTATTTCACCAGACGCCATATTTATAACACGATAAGCGATGATAACTATTTTATTTAGTGCACGCGTCCATGGAATAGGACTGAATTTTTAATATTAGCTAGTGCTTCTTGCCTCGTCAGAAGCAAGTTGGTACCTCTAAGTATAATCACAAAGATATACGTCTTTTCTAGTTAAATTCAGATTAGCCTTAAAAGAAAATAAATAAAAAATAAAAAAGTACGGTAGAAGGTATGAGATGGGATATCCTACCGTGCCTTGTCTGTAATCGATGAGATTCACCTTTTATATGCATTGGAAAGTTAATGCTTTTTAGTTGTCATGTTTCAAGTTTAACTTTTTTTAAAATTAAAATGATACTGCATGAGTCAAAATTCGTGATCTATTGAATTACTGTAAAGCAACTCAAGTATTAAAAGAATATCTCTTATTCACCAATAAATAACATCCTTTTTGTTATACAAGCAATAATCTGAAGTTTATCTTAAGCCATCACTGAAGAAAAGAAACTCACAAAAAGATAGGAACGTTACACAAATATTTTGTAAATTGCTAGATATTTATTATAGCAACCCAAGGGTGAAGTATTTTGCTTTTAAGCTCAAAATATTTTGTAAGAAAAATAGAGAAACAAATAAAGGCAATAGTTTCTTATCTTTCCGTGGTTGGTTGTTATTCATTATTGAGGTTTTAGGAATCAGAAATCATATTTGGGGTGCAATGTTTCTCCCATTACAAAACTCTCTGAAGAATTTCTTTCGGAAGTCAGTTCACTATTCGCATTGATGAATCTTCTCAGCTCGTGAATGAACCATTGAACAAAGAAATAATACTCAAGAGAACCACACGTGGACTCTAATTGGAAAATATTAAGTGGGACATGATAAAAGAAAACTAGTTAAAAGAAATTGGAAGATAATGGAGAAGACAATGAAGAGAAATCGGAACTACTTTTTTTCACACAATTCTTAAATTAAACCATAAAAATTACCAGTCCTTACACCTGCTAATGTTTTGTGTTCTTCACGAATGTGGTACCCAGTTCTTCTCGATGGAAAACACAGGGCTCTGGAAACAAGATAACTGGCCGAGAGTTTTCTTTTTGAGAAAATCTGTCGTCCGCCATTAAAACCGAAAAAAATTCACGTTTTCGTTAAACATTAAAACTCAAAAAAGTCCAGACTTGAAGAATTCTAACTTTACTTTTTCAGTAACTTCATTTTGATTATAGTCGTGTCTGTAGAATAATAATAAAAATCCGATAACAACGAAATCCAAAACTATTGTCCGCCATGTTTAATCACAAGTGTTATGTCCTTTAGCGGGCTGCCTGTGGCAGGACTAAAGTTTTAATTCTAAAATAATGCATTGTTGGACGAGGTGATTGATTTTTTATAGTATAATTCACATTCAAAGTGATGTTTGGTTGAGGATTTTGAAAAATTAAAAATTAAGAAAAAGGATCTGCGTTCGAACCAAACGTCTACCACGAAAAATACTACAATTATTAAGGTACCGCCATACCCCCGAGACATCTGCAGAAGCTTAAGCGCAGTGTGAACTCATCAGACTTGACTAGCGATTAAGTGCCCTTCGGTCCTTACGATACGATATCACAGGATAATGCCCAAAGGCATTAGGGAAGAGACAAGCCGGCCCCCAGACCACATATGACTAATTCCTTGCACTATCTGCTATCCACGACGATTACAATGGCAAAATAATCTAGTCTATCGGATGCATTGTCTTCGACGTCATTGTTGGCCAAATTTCGTGATTTTGTGGTCCAGTGGAATAATCTTGGACTTCCAAGCAGTTGCATGAGTTAAGGCAGGTCTGGCAGAGTTAGTACTGGGATGGGTGACCAAACACGTCATTTCCCCCCCCCCCATTTTTTCGTTTCATTCTTTGCCTTCTTTAGTTCAGTTAGTATCAACATATCAATATAAATGTTTTTCGAAGCCAAATAATGTTTGCAGAATGCGGTAAAAATGAACCTCTCCCCCTCTCCAGCGTTTCTCAAAGTTCTCAAACAATCATCAATTCTCGTTAAGATTTTATTCATTTTCTAAAACGCCGAATGTTTCAGTGAAGTTTTCAAACTTGCGTTTCGTGGACAAAAACACATTTTGAAATTTTTTCTAGTTATATTTTATTTCGTTTGTTTTATAGACTGTTTTCATAAGTTGCGCGTTTAAATCCGCATACACCAATTTCAAAAAAACATGGTCGCCAAAGAGCACTCTTGTGTACGCGACTAGACCGCAAGGAAGCCGCATGGGTTATGTCTTTTGGTTGTTTGTTTTCTGTAAAACGATTGTATTTTATATGACATTTTTTGTAATTACATATTGAAAGTGTTAGTAGAGTCAATATAAGCTACCATATTATGGACAACGACTTTTTTGGTAACTTTTTAAAAACATTACCCATGTTTCCTTGCGCTCTAGTCGCGTACTCTTGAGTGCTCTTCGGCGACAATGTTTTTGAAATAGGTGTATATAGCTGAATTTGACGAAACACACTCAAGAGCAGGAGTTTTGGTATGAGGATTAGGAAACATGTTTGCATTGTTTCCCATTCAGTGAAAAATCGCAAAAACGGCCATGAATCGACTTTCATCTTACATATAAAATCTGTCAGTTGAAAAACTTCTTATAAATTGTCTTTTTTCGGTCTCGTGGTTCAAGTCTGAATGCAGATGCAGCGTTAATCTTCGTAAAAAATTTTTTGATGCTAATAAAGAAAATGACGTCAGACGAAACCTTAACTCATTCTGTCGTTCCCAGCCTCTCTCCTCTTCAGGTCTTTAATATTATTCATTGGAATTTTTTTTTCAAGCCGAAGAATCTGTGCAATGTGGGATCGTTTTTAAAGTGTGTCATCGCTTCCCTTATAAGCAAATTAATAAGAGAAGTAGATTCATTGTTTTTATCTTCTGAGTCCGATAATCTTGAGTCATCGAGGTCTCATCAGACAAAGCCACACTACATAGTACGACTTAAGCTCGACTGTCCAAGCCGGATCCCAAATAAACTCCACTTTTTGAAGATCTGCTACTTCAGGAGACTCTTCTAGACCTCTACACAGCACGCAGTAAGTACTAAAGAATACTAATCGATGCATGCTTGATGCTGTAGAATTATTTTAATGGTAGAAATGTCTGTTGTATCTATCAACGCGTAGACCTCGTGTTGCAGGGCTGTACTCCACGTCTTTGTCGAGCTAGTGAGTTCCTAGCGCTTGTGATTCATGATAAGCGTGAATGTTCAATAGATATCTCTTTACTACTCGAGTTAGACGAGTCCTTTAGGCGCTTTAGAGAGCCATTTTGAATGATAAATTCTGCTACAAAATTCGTATCATCATGCTATCATCATGCTTGATGTATTCCGTATTTTGTAGAGTGACAGATACATTAAGAGGGCACGTTATGAATTGTATCATCTTTAATGAACAGAATTGTGGACCGAAAGCCTTCGAAATTCCAACGTTTAAGGCGTAATATTTATTTACAAGAGAATTTTATCTGAGAACTACAAATTTTATTCAAATACATCTATCATACGGAACATTTTAGTAAGGGAAAATCAGATTTTGTTACCGTAAGAGACGACAAAATCAAGCACTGTGTAGAGCCAGAGATGGATAGTCACTCACGTGCCATGATCGCTACGGTACCCACGCCTCGACTACACTTATATCTGTTCACTAAATTTACTATTTGAGGGAGAAATGGTGCTTAAAATTGCCACCAGAACTCTACAGATAAAAACTGAATGTCGTTAGAACTTAAAATAATAGTTTCCTTTCTTGGAAAGAAAACTATTATTTTCTCTGGTGACTAGTAAAAATATATTGGTGTTCGGTCTGCTGTTGTTCGAGATTGGTTTTATGTTTGACCTGTGACTCGGTAAATACCTTGAACGTGTTATAAATGAAGGGATAGACGCTATCAATCATGCTTTATCCAGGAAAAAGTACATCGTCAATACAAATTTTTCACAGGAAATTTCTCCAAAATATTTTCCATTGAAATCATTACTAAATGGAATTTTCTTTGAATTAAGTTGAATATTTAACTGAATCAGAAAAATAAAACGCTAAATATGGAAAACTGATCTCTACTGTGTTATACCCTGCAGCGAGGTCTCTTTCAACAGCTCAACTCAAATCTGTTTTTAGATGTTAGTTCACGTGTTTTGTTTCGTTTCATTTGTTGCCAAGTTACGAGTCAGGTCTGCAAGCATCTGTGTCATTTAGGACTGAGAGCCTTCTTTCGCTTTGACCCGCTGAGCTCTGCTTTCATTTGATTCGCCTTTCCGAAGCTCAAATTAAGACTGGGCACCAACTCTATCACGTGCCCGAAGTCAATCCCAGAACCCAATGCAAGATGGCGACACTTGTCGTCAAATTCAGTCCCACAATCCTATGCGGCACGAATTCATTTCTAGTTCTGTTTTGAATTTCGGGAAGGTGAATATATTGGCCAATCTGTACGGCAGTGTCCATCATACATCAGTAAGACGTTTGGGTAGAGATTAAGGAGGCTTGAAAGGGTTTTTGAACTGGCATACACACTAACAAAAATGACCCTGAAAGACTTTATATGGCTAATATATGACAGTAAGTTGACCCAGAAGACCAAAGACCATAAAGACCAGATTGGAATGAAATTGAAAATATGACGTAAGACGTTGCTATGACAACGATAGAACACTTCAAATGTGAGCAAAGTTTTTCATTAAAGAAAGTAGTTCAAAAACTGTTCAGTAAAAATCTTTTTAAATTGGCTTATTTTAACTTTATGACTCATTCTTTGATTTGAACGAAAAAGAAAAACTTCTGTAATGGGGAATTCTCAAAAATCAATGAAGTTTATTTTAGGATGTTCCCTGTTACAGAATTTTTTATTTTTTCTTAGCACTTAGAATCCCTTAAATAACAACCACATGCAAAGTTTAAAGAAATTTTACCATCCAGTTTTTGAGATATATTAGTTTGAATATGAGATTTTTTGGGGGGGACAAAATTTTTATTTTGCAAGTTCAAATGACTTTTTCGTTAAGAGCGCACGCACGAAAACCGTTTCGATCCTCCTTAAAGACTTAGGGGAGCGATTCAGGGGAGGTGTCCGAGTATCACATACATTTGTTAATTGATACATTTGGCGAAATTAGGGGAGCCATTTTACAGAGCGACTACTCCAACCAAAGCCACCCAAACAAATTTGCAGATAAATTTTCAATGTACATTTTTGAGATATAATGACAAATTTGTTGCGAATTTCTACAGCGTACGATGCTTCTTGTTCAATGTCAATGTTAATTCGTAGACAAACAAAGCAAATTATTTACATTTTAAGCAAAATTTCAAAAATTTGTAGAGATTCTATTGTTTATATACTCAATCGTGATTGGATAATTTACAAGAAAATTTGTTTGGGTGGCTTTGGTTGGAGTAGTCGCACTGTAAAAGTCCCATAGTGTCTCAGGAGAGATCAGATAATTTTTATGGTGTCACATCAAAAATCCTCCGACCCCCCACCCCCAGGTGGTAAATAATGACCAGTCCCTTACTGTCTGTCGTTGTTTGGCTGATTCCCCCAACGTTCTTTGTAAAATCTTGCAATCCCCCTTGCCCCCTTAAATCGTCCGACCCCCACATCCAAACCACCCCCACCTTGCATTGGTAAGTAATGACGGGTCCCTAAACATATTCGCTTTTGTTTTGGTAGGAACATCTAAGGCTAGAGATGACAGAATTCAAAGTATTATTTTTATACACGAAAAAGGACAAAAATCGTGGGGAAGAACTGAAAGATTTCCTTCGCATGAAACTCGGTTCCCACGTCAAACTGAACAGCATCCTCGACATACTTGAAAGTGAATCGACTCTTGAAGACGAGCTCTTCCAAAGTCGCTGTGTCGTACTTGTCTACTCGAGAAGCAGCGAGCAGTACCTTCAACAGGACGAGTTCGAGTTCGAAGACGTCTTTGTTACGTTTGATGGAAGCATTATCAAAGCTTTTTTGAAAGAGGACTCTATTCTTGGACGGGTTGTGGTTGTCTACTTCGATGAGCACCCAAAGAATTGGATTACAGATCGTGTTGGACCGAAGAGAATATTTCACCTTGAGGGAGACTGTTTTGATAAAGTCGATCCAGGCCTAGATCAGTTTGTACAAGTTGTTAAGTCCTTGACTAAAAAGCAACTGAAGTAACCTATCTGCTTCGGGAGCGCGAGACTACTGGAGAGTTGATGAGTTAGGGTTAGGGTTACACTAGGCAATTTTCCTTGCAACTTGTCTCACAATAGGCCCCTTGCAGCACGTAGGAATGCAGCTGAATTTGGAGGGCAAGACAATAGGTTTCTGGTTCTCTGGAGTTGAGATTCTTTTGTCTTG
>WUAP02145357.1:0-11609 GCA_015163945.2 Stichodactyla helianthus | reverse complement strand
GAAAAGATGATTTATGAGAAAAATTACCGAAATTCCTTGCGGCCTTGGAGTGTGGACTGTTGCTTCAGCTGCGACAACGATTTTTGCACGCTCATCAGTTCTCTCGACATTGTGTCAGTAGCATATCTTGAAAAACAGCGACAGCAACAATAATAAATCTATGCATGGTGAAAATATTGCAAAAGACTGAAATGACACAGCCAGGCATAATGTTAAGCTTTTGTAGAATCAAGATAACGAATGATTAGTCGTCCAAAATCCTGGTCGGAATGACGACGTTTTCTGGAGAAATTCGCGAAACAAAATTTGCGGCCAAAAAAATGTAAATAACGTATAATATGGGAAACGCAGTCATATTTTAAGATCCGACGTGTGTTCCAATCCAAATGCTCACTGCTTTTTCAGTTTTTTTAAACTTCCCGAAGGCAATTTTTTTCTTTGATCAAAAAGTGTAGATAAAGATCACCCGTGCATCGGCTTATAGGATGCTTACTGATCATGAAAGCCCCAAAACCATGTACTTACTCAGCAAGATACATAGTCCTATGAGTCCAAGTTCAGTAAAAAAAACAAATTTTTTTCTGCTGCCGACTTCTCGGACTAGACGTTTTCCCCAATGAAAAACTGCAAACGTTTCTGCGCTTACGTCAATATGTTATTGATAACTGTAGAAACAGCGGCAATACCCATGGGGGAGGATTCCAGGCCGTCGGCTCAGTTTGGTTATTGATGCGCTTTAAGAAGAGAGGGGTGATTCGTTGAAGTTAGTGGGGAGTTACTTATAAATAAATTTCTGCACATGGCTACATCCCTAAAAACCCGATTAAACAGGCGGTTCTTTCTGCGATAAGCACTGCGATTGTCGCTGCGACGCAAAATCGCGCGTGTAAACTACCGGCGATTGTAAGATGTGAATTTTCTAAATTCACATCGCCAATTTTGTTTCGAACATTGTGGAAATTTAGTGCAATTTTCCGGCGATTCGCACTCAAATCACCACTCATGTTTACAGGCGCGATTTTTGATTGCAGGTGAATCACAGCTAGAATCACATAAAAAATGGCCCGTGTAAACGAGCCTTAAGGAACCGGACATTTATTAGAGAGGAGGGTGGGGAGGGTGGGTGGGCTGTTGCAAATAGAGAGGGTGTCATAGCCTTTCATGCAGCTGAAAAAGGATGCTGTCAAGAATTGAGCAAGCATTTTTTGGAAGTCATGTGTTTTTGTGCGTTTGATTTTTCTATCAGCAACATTCCTTGAATTTTGGGGGCTCATGTCAATTCATACAAGCAGCATTGGCGAGTACATTATCTTCCTCACTGAACAAGACCCGAGCCACTGGAAAGTGACCATGTCGTCAAGCAAAATAAAAATGCACCAACCTAACCCCCATCTACTAAGCGTCTTGTTCCTAAGAGATGAACCCTCTATAGAAGTATTTGTTATATTTTGACTCGTTGGAATAATATGTACGACAGGTAGTTCTTGTGTTTGAAGATAACAGACTCTCTTTCTTTATCAAATGGTTCCACGCGCATTAGCACAACACATGTAACAATTTAACCCGTGGATTTAGCGGGGTCACTATTTAATCGCTAGATTTTGATCTAATCGGCCAAAATGTGTTAAATTCAAGTTTGATGACCTCGACTTTAATCATCTGCCGCTTGTTAACACCAAATGAAAAGCTACTACCATTAATCATGTTTAAATTTGCCGGTGTGTTGAAGGGAGGTTACTGAAGCCACAGGCCTTTGAGGGCGCCGAGTAATTTTTTTTAAAAGTTTGTGATTTTTCTTCCTAAACTTGCTTAAAAATAGTGACAAAACTTTAGGTGTACAGAGTGAAAGTGCTTCTGTCTCATGCATCCCATCTTTCTTTGACGCGTGTGCTTTTGATGACGATAACGAGAATCGTTCGGCTGATCACTGACAAGAGTTGAAAGGTTTGATCTGAGTTTCCTTTGCTATTGCACTAAGCTTGCGCATGTAAGCATATGGGTCTACCGCTGCACATACACGCTGTTTATGTTCTGTGGACTACTTGCGTCGTGCGTGTCTACTCCCGTCATTGATTTGACTTCCGGTACGATTGCCCTGACTGTAAATATAGACCAAGTGTCGTAGCATACTCTATAGAACCAGCAAAGTTTTACATCCACAATATGGCTCACAATATGGTTCTTTCTGCTTGTGTGCTTGATGTTTGAATCGGAACTTTCCCGAATTCACTTGAACGAACGAACGAACGAACGAACGAACGAACAAACGAACGAACGAACGAACGAACGAACGAACGAACGAACGAACGAACGAACGAACATATTGCCAAAAAAGGATTGTGTGGCCGACTAATAAACCTTTTTTTTACGAGATTTGTTGATAAAATCCAAAGTTTGTTTTTTCTCCATCTTACGATCGAGCAACCTGTGATCTCCACTTCACTTAGTCATTGACCCATGCATTTGGAAGATCGGCCTCATTACGAACTATGATATATTTATGGCTTATTCAAGGGTGTTTTTTAATCTCCCTGAATTAACTGCCTCAGTTCATTCATTTTCATTTTTGAAGAGTCAGAGGTTTCGCTAATGGCTTTTTGGCTGGAGATTATAGATATTATTTAATGAACAATCCAATGGTTCTTTGTATGAAACACTCAAAAATGATTAAGAGGGAAAAGCTGATCTCTTTTATTCATTAGCCGATTGAGCGCATTTTCAATAAATGTCAGTCTTTTTTCCAATCAAGAATTCGAATTGTATATAAAGCCATGGAAATTCAAATTGAAGAGCTAAATACGAAAGTTTCTAATAAAAAGCTTAAAAACTGGACCAGTAGAATAGACTCCAAACTTTTTTCCGAATCACTCTAAATGAACTTTCTTTTTCGAATCGTTTCTTAAATTTTGGGAATGAAAATCAAATTCTGTTCAAAGTAATATTCTATAGTAATGCGGTGACACGACAAAACGAGGAGTATTCTTTGCATTAATGAACAAAAAATAGCGAAGGCGTTGACTATTTATATATTTCTTTGTGATGGGTGTTTCATTCATAAGCAGTTATATATATACTTTCAGCATGTATGTATATAACGATAGTGAGATAATGAATAGTGTCGTTTTGAGACAATAGCGCAGCCGTCATTATGTCTCGGTCGGAATAAGAGCTTAAATACTCTGAAATGCTTTGATGGTTTTCTCAAAGCACACAGAAAAAATGAAACTTGGTGTTTGAATCTGAGTCGCATCTACGCTATTGTACACGGAAAAGTTTTCGCCTTGATGAGCGTTCTTTTTTAAAAGGTGGCACGCTAATTTTGGAACAATTAGAATAAAGGAAACTTGTCCATGGGAAAAAAAACTTGCTAAACTTTGGCTCTACACGAACAAAAATCCAGTAAAAATGCATATCAAGGGAAACATTTTTCAAGGAAAACTTATTCACGTAGATGCGCATGTCTTTCTGCTGCTCAGCCTTGTTTACCACTCGTTTTTGTAAATTTATTATATATACATTATATACGTGTATAACTTTATACCTTTTACTTGACCTATAGACATTTTTTAGAATCCCTCATGTATAATCAGTTTAATGCTAGTTTGAATTATATTTTCCACAAAATGCTACGAGATCTTCAGTCTTTGATGTCGTAGAATCGAATAAAACTCATTCAAGAAGCGGTAGCTTTGTCACACGGAAAAAACGCGGTGGGCGTTTAAATTAATCGCTTTACAAAATTAAATAATAGCGGTAATTTCAGTTCCGTCTTTCATTGTTAAAACAGCGTGATTAAAAACCACCATAAACCAAAGTATCCTTCTCGTATGTTTCATTCACAATTACTCTATTACTGTGTAGCAGAAGCCTCAATCAAATCATTTACCTTATGCGAAAACTCCAAAGAAATGAGGCGCCATTTTCTTTTCTCGCTCGTATTTCCTTGCATATGCGATAAGTCGACAGTTCGAAAGAGCCCGACGAGAGTACAAACATGCTTGGAGAGCTGTGCCAACATTCATTCGTCTCAGCTCATTACTAAAGAAAAAATGGAGATTTTTGCAAATGAATCCTTGAACAGTAACTATTCTTCGTTGTCTTTTTCCCCCCTTCTTGTTCTTGTTCTTTTTTTTTCTTTGTGCGCAAAGCAAATTTAAGATTGATAAAGCAAGAGCTACATTAATATCTATGGTATTTTGGTGCATTTGACCATCAAAAACTATAACTTTATCTCCTTAATAAATCATTCATTTTCAATACTACGCACAAATGTACAGGAGCAATATTGTAGGAGCACTTTCTTCAGCATACTATCATCTAAATCTCGCTTAAGTAGCGACATGCTAATACAATTCTCTCCTTGAGGGTACTTCCATTTCCTACATGTGCTCCTGGTTCCGGAACTCCAAATACATGATTTTTTGTAACTCAGACATTCTTAAAAGTAAAAATAGAGCTACGCACGCCTATGGTCTTTCTGACGGGGCGGCCATAATGATTGGAACAATTCCTATTTTCCAACCACTCCCAGTGAAGGGCTCTTCCATGAGGTTCACTTCACACACACTACCACTACATTCAGTATTTACAACCATCACTCCCAGTGAGGGGCTCTTTACAGCGTGAGTTTCACTCCACACACACTACCAATACATTCAATATTTACAGCACACAACACTCAACTCACATGTTAATTTTTACGGAGGGAGGAAAACCGGAGAACCCGGAGAAAAACCCTCGTGGCAAGGGAGAGAACAACACATCTAACACGAAACTCTACTTACATGTGGCATCTGCAGAGATCGAGCCAGCGACCCGACCCGTTTTATTCTCAGAGGTGAGAGGCAATGCAAATAACAGTGTACGCCACCAATAACAATAGATTTTGCCCGGCAAGCCTCGCATTCAAGTACTTCAGAATGAGTTTAGTCGGTCCAAAAACAAAGTTTTTTTTTATTCTCATGGGAATACATATAGCTGCTGCATGAGAAAGGTCTATACAGCCTAAGTTAAGGACACATAGGCCTTTCTCAAATATCTCAGTATTTCCTTTATATTTTATTCATTTTAGTTATTCATTTATCTATTTCTTCTTTATTTTTTCTTTATTTTTCTACTCTTTGTGCATTTCTCAGCTTATCTATATATTTATTCATCCATTTATTTATTCATTCATTAACCTACTCCTTTATTTCTTATTCATTCATTTTTAAAACTATTTCTTTATTTTTTTCTTTATATATTTCTCCATTTATTTCACCTTTACCCATAAGCCTTTGTAATGAGTAGTTCTCCCCAGGCTCTCTTTGACAGAGGAGAAGAACGCCTAGCACTTTCTCGTTTTTAAGGTGAATTTTCAAAATGTCCTGAAATGTCTTTCAATATCTCGTTCAATTCCCTTTAGTATTCGTTTAAATAGACATCAACGGGGCTACACACTGTTTGTAAGATATGGTAAGGCATACGGGGTGCTTTAGATCGTATTTTCGACTCGTTGATTGTGGTGTGATTCAATCTTTTGTTGTTTACCTTTCATTCCTTTATTGCAAAGGCTCTTTTTGGGATACAGTTCGTTTTGAGTATCACCGTTGCCACATTCCTACAAAAGCTTTCGCCCTATCTTTCTCCAGCAAGATGGATCCTTTGTAACGGCTGGTTAGTACAGATTAATACAGTAGCTCCTATATATTCTCTAGTATTATTGTATTCATGAATTGTAAACAGGGGCTTGTTTAAAAGCTTAAATTATTTCATTATCCACTTATGTAATTTTGTTTCACTTGTACATATAGATTTAAGGTCATCAGGAGTTAATGTATGATAATGTACCTGCTTTAAAAGATGGTTTTCTAATTCTTTAAGAGAGAACATTAAGTGGATTAACTTTAACATTATTAAGAAAGAATACTTAATGTTATAAACACTCATGCTCCTACATGAATATGTTAGAGTCATTAAACAATCTCAAAAGAAGGATCAAATGATCTGAAATCCTTCCTTCCTGCTTTTGCCTGACTCATACCCTCAGATTGTTTATAGATCACTGCATTCACATTATGCATGTATCAATGTTAAGCCCAAGAGGGGGGGAGGGGGGGTTCGGGCACGTGTAGGGCATATGTATTTTTTCAATCACTTCTGTTAAAATTCCCCACCCTGGGGAAAGAAAAATAAATCAAATATGGTCAAATTTCCCCACCCTGGCAGTCACCCATTCCAAAAATAAAAGTAAAGATATGTTAAAATGCCGTACCCTAGGGCAAATGAAGAGATAAAATTCCCCAGGGTGGGGACACTGAGAGTGATTAAATGCCCCACATATGCCCAACCCCCCTCTCAGGCTTAACATTGATACATGCATTACTTTATGTGTACATAGCTCAGTTGTTTAATAGGTCTTCTCAATTATTTTATTAGCATCTATCTTACATGAGTTATGAAAAAAGCAATTTCATTGTAAACTGTAAGCATGCTTTCATGTATATTCATCTATAGGTTGATTCGATATCTTCACCCAACTGATGATCAGTTAAGGGCTTTGATTGGTAAACCAACTGGACCACCAAAAGGGAGCAGAAAAAGAATGAATCACTATGAAGCCAGGTTAAATAAAACTGTTGTTTTCAGTGTTTTTGACCTTTTTCATTAAATGGTTTACTGCAATGGTCTTGATAAGACTGCACCATCTTTGTACCACTGCAAGTACTATCCTTACCTAATATATAGCTATCATGAATAGAAATGCCTTGCATCTTAGCTCTGACCCATGCTTTATCTGATGAACTATACATGACTACAACCAGAACACTGACTAATTAGGCCTCACTTATATAAAATTATACTAGTAATTTTAATATTACACATTAGGTTAACAAGCTATAAATGATTTAAATTTCTAGGAAAGGATCTTCAAATGACAGTACATCTGGTGCAGATAATACATTTACTGTTCCATGCTCGCTTGATATTCAGCTCGAAAAGGCCAAGGTACATTGTTATAATTATACAATTATACATAAGTAAAAGAATTAAAGAGGATGCATCGATTCTCTGTGACTATGAGTTTCGCGCCTAAGCGCTCGTCAGACAGAACTTGAGCACTCTATGCCAAGGTAGACCTCTACCCCCACATTTATTTAATTATACAATTATATATCAATGAAAGGAATTAAACTTTGGAAGCAACCATACGAAATAAGAGCTCAGAAAAAACCTGAGCTCCATATGGGTTTGAACCCATGACCTTCTCTACTCTAGTTGAATGTTGTACTGTAACCACTGGAGCTACATGAACTCTAATGGTGAGTGTAGGTCATCCTGTGAGCAATACAATACTGTACTTATAAATAAGAGTATTTTCATTCTGATTTTGATCATCTTTATTTAACTGTCATTTTGTTAGATGTAGAAACTAGAATTCAGTGTCTTTAAACTGTGATTAAATTCTGATCTTTTTTTCCAGTTATTTGAGTTTGATGTGCTGCCACAGTTTCTGTACAGTGATTACAAATGGTTAATAGACTTTGCTTGCAGTGCTGCTGTATTAAACATGCTTATCGAAGTGTGTGCATGCTTCTTTCCTGCAATTCTTTCCCAAGAGTTCAACCTTGGATTGTTTTGGAATTTGCTAGTTATTTTTTTCTCACTGTATCCTTGACTAGGTCAAGTTTTCTTATTTATTATTTTAAATTACAACTAATAGATAGCATTGTAACTAAATATTATGTTGTAGCTTCACAAAATGCCATGTATCCCCCATAAACAGGAATCTCGAAGGAGTCACCTTTTCTTGTCTAAATATCATTAATTATTCATGAACTGGGTAATAATCAATCCCAGAAATGTATTTGTACTATTATAATACTTTGAAACCCTAACAAAAGTGACTCCACCCATCCATTTTAAAGTCCTATCTAGTATTTTAAAAGATTTCAAACTATTAAGACTTCAAAAGGAAAACAAACATTAAGATAACCATGAAAGTATTAATGTTTTTAGAAGCAGTTTCAAACCCTCATCACTGTATTCTATATTAGGAATTTCAAAATCCTCATGAAAATGTCAAATCTCTCAGCTGCACTGAGACATTTGAAATTTCACTCAGACTTTGAATACAGCAACTTAGATTTGAAACATCAGTTTTTTGTCAATCTTATCAAGTTGTTAATAACTGCTTTGCATCAATTTTCTCAACATAATAGACAAAAAATAAATTGCCCCTTCCTTAACCATTTCCTAGAAAAGTGCTGTTGTCACTGACAGCTGCATATTGGAGGGGGGAAGACACAGGGGAACGATCAATATGCTTGACTTTTGGTCTCTTCTTCTTTGTGGTTGCCATGGCAGTATTAATAATCGATGAGACTTTGCTGGATTTTAAACTAGATTCAGGTTACGAGAAGTTCTCTAAAAGAGCTGCTGACTTCCTACAAAAACAAGGGTTCAATTCAAGGTACAATAGACATTGATCTCAGTTCTGTTAGTCTTTAATTACCTTGGGCATAATTTAAAGTTACCCCATTTCAGACTAGTCACTGTCATCCTTACAGGAATTTGGGAATATGTTATTGGCATACTAGCAATTCTGCAGTGAGTTTTCACTAGTTGTTTTGGTTTGCAACTTGGAGCAAACTTAATATAATTGTTATATAACTACTACATTTTTTTTCCTTTTAAGCAATGAAATCAACTGTTTTGGATGTGCATTGTACATGTACAATAATTAAATGGTTTGACTTTTACAAAACTTTTCTGTTATTGTATATATTAAGAGAACCAGCTCCTATCTGGGTGTTCAAGTTTATGCTGGCCATCTCATCTGCTGTTCTTGGTGCCTTTATGGGATTTCCTGGAATGAGAGTGGCTAACATGTATCTGGATTCATTGTACTACTGCAGGGACACCAAGTACATGGTGTAAGTATGCATGCACAATTTCCTGGATTGCCCTATTTTATAATGACAACACATGAAAACAATCTATTGTTTAAATGCTAAGGATCATGGTCATGGAGGGGGACAAAACAATAACAATCCATGTGGAGTTAATATTGTGTGGGTGGAGTCAGACATTTGTAGACAGGCCCATCGTACAAATTTTTCCAGTGAAACCACAGTTCATTAGATTTCATAGTATCTGCTCTAATAAGTGAATTAGGGAATTAATTTTTTCTTTTCATTTCATTTCAGGATTCTTCTCCATCTGAACTTCCTTTCTCCATTGCTCCTCATACTAACCTGGATCACACCAATATTTAAAGATCCACTGGTTTCAGGAGAATGGCACACAACAAAACCTAGAACTAGGGGTATTTCAACTAAGCCAGAAAATTTGTGAGTGTCAGTTTCTTGCTACCCATCACTGACAATGGATGGGAAACTTTCAGATTTTAGTTCTAGGAACTGATATCAAAGGGTAGACAATCTAAATAATGAGCCCATATTGCTTTCACAGGAAAAAAAATATTTAGCAATATTAGCCATATTGCCTAATAGAAAGTGGATGTCATTTACATGTTTTGAACAATTTCTTGGATGCAGCCATGAACCAAATTACATTTTGTTTTAATGTATCTTCTACATGACTTTTAGCATGAGTGAATCAATGTATGATGGTCTTCGTATTGGTCTGGTAGTGATTTTCTGTCTTCTTCGATTGTGCTTAACATGGAGACACTTACAGTCGTACCTGGACATGGCACAGGAAAGAATGGAGAAGCTCAAACGAGAAACTGGCAGGATAACCAATATAGACCTGCAGAGAAAGGTAGCTACATAACTGTAATTAAGTATATTATCCACATCAAATTAACAAAAAGACCACTAATAGGACATTTGCTTTATTGCGTCATGAACCTCTACTACCAGAATCCCTTGCACACTTTCTTTTGTTGAGTTGATTAGCACCAATTGTCTTTCTAATCTCATGAGGAAATACAAATTTGAATATGAAAGAAAATACACAAAGCATTCTGGTAGTAGTGGTCAAATGACGCCATCATGCAAATGTCCTATTATAACTAATTATAGCCATACATTGTGGAGCATCTTGGATGTCCTATTCTCTGTACACCTCTACCAAATTGGAGGATGTCCTCATCTTTGACAGCAATACTGTATATATATAGGGGTTAATGACCAAGCATGAGGACCAGATGTGGGGGATATTGGTTGAGCTATTTTTGTGTTTGTATATATCAAGCCCATAGGGCTCACAAAAAAAGGGACCAAAATCTCACCATCTGGATCAAACAAGCTTGGTCAATAAATGGTTTATTATAGGCACTGCAAACAATATTTTCAAAAACAGGCAATCTGGACCTCTCAGCAACCAATCAAATTGTTCTGTTTTCATCTGGACCAGCTTGCTTAATTAATAAAAACAAATACTTCTTTGAGGTCAAAAATTGAAATTAAAATAAATAAAAAAGAATGAAATGCTAGTTTTCAGTGATTTTACAATGCAGTGTCATATTTTCTGTTTTATAGGTTGCTGGAGTGTTCTATTACCTGTCTGCAGCAACTTTACAGTACCTGGCTCCTACAGTGCTCATTCTCTTCACAGCTCTAGTGCTTAGAACAATAGGTAAGCTTATATGGCCTATGGACTCATGCTTTTATTATTTCTTAGTATTTGGAAACCCTGAAACACACTTGCACTCATTGTCAAGTTACTCCTGTTATGTAAATCAACACTGGTTTTATCATTTTCATTTTGAATCCAGAGTTTACAGACTGGTCTACTGTGCCTGAAGGAGCTGGCTCCTCACGGATCAACTACTCTAATCTTATCTCAAACTCTACTAGAGAAGCAGCTCTCAATCTCAGGGGGGTGTTGTCACCTGAGCTTTTTCAAGGGGTGTTCTCATACTTGTTATGGTGGATGTGTTCCTCTTGGTTTATTACATCTGTGTTTGGAGTTATTTATTTAAAAATGATCAACCCTTGATTTAACATAGTCAGTAAAAATGTTAATAAATTATATTGTTTTATTTGAATAAAGATCAGAAAGCAGGTAAAAAATGAAGAGATTCTTTAATGCAAGGATTGGGTGGAAATTAAACTTTCTCTACACTGTTGTAGAATCACTTTGATCATCTGAAAAAATAAAGTACTGTTCTAAAAGTCCAAGTTGCTGTATTTTGTGGGGGTTTCAAAATCCAAGTGAAATTTCAAATGCGAATTTTGAAATCCCCATAGAATACAGTGATGAGGTTTTGAAACAGCTTCTAACACTCATTAGTTATTTCATGCATGGTTGTCTTCATTGTTTTTTCTTTCTTTCAAAGTCCTAGTATTTTGAAATTATTATTTCATAGTACATGTACTAGGACCTTTAATATTCATATCTCATTTCATTGTCCAAGTAAAAATGCATCCATTTAGCTTACTGGTGTATTGCTTAAGATTTTAATGTATTACATGTACATGTACATCTGCTTACAAATTGCTTATATCACACAAAGTAATCTTTATGACATTTTTTGATAATTCTTATAAATTATAATTATTCACATACATTCAGCAACATAGTTGCATTAATTTCATAGGTAATGCTATTATTTTCAGTTAATATCTATATTGTGCATTTAAAATGCACAATATAGATAT
>WUAP02145346.1:0-11609 GCA_015163945.2 Stichodactyla helianthus | reverse complement strand
CGTGTTTCATCAGGGGATTCCAAACACCTCGAAACAATAAAAGCACGAGGCCGTAGGCCGAGTGCTTTCATCTGTTTTTCGGTGTTTGGAACCCCTGATAAAACACTCGCACTCGTTTTTGATATATTACTTAATACTAGCAGCTGTTGGTATGGCTTCTCAAACTCATTCTAACTTCAGTGTTATAGAATCTCTTGAGAAATGTCAAAACAATAGCTTTTGTGATCTGTTCGCTAATGAACTGTTTTGTCGAAATAAGCTGGTTTTACGTATGACTGTGAAAAAGTCGCGGCGCGGCGTGGACACGGTCAAGGCACGGCAAGGAACTTCGAAATTCTAGACAAGGCAAGGCACGCTTACGGCACTAATCGTGCCGCGACTTTTTCACAGTCATACGAAATCTGCTCTTATCCATCTTTGTCTTCTTTCTTTATCTCTCTACGCACCGGGAAAATGATAAAATTGTACCGGGTCTCCTCTGCTGTTTCTTTTCCACCGTTCAGGATATCGTCAGTCATCTTTTTGTAGTCACCATAGTCAAAGTTCGCGTGATATTCGTACAAATGTGCCTGACGCCTGACCTTCTTGTCCGAACTTTCGAGGAATGATTACATTTTGGTCACGTGACATTCCACGTGAAACTCTATCGCCTCAAAGGTGAATTAAAATTTATAATCGTTCTTACCTTTAAATGCTTTCCAAGATCACTTCGAATTTTAACTATCCATTCTTTCTGCCTTTTTGGACATTTTGGAAAACTATGGAAAGAAATTTCGGGCACTTTTTTCCTAGAATCATTCGTACAAAGTGAACACAACAATGATAAGCCGCCATCTTGAATCTGAGTCATGCGTGGTTAGCCTCGCCTATGGCCGCCGCGTGAGAAGGGAGAATCCTCGAACTGTTTGCCTCAGTAAAAATGAATAGAAGTGCCTTTAGAATTCTACAACACTATAAAGAGATAGTATCAGCTAGAAAGATGTTGTACAACGTCTACATTGAGGAACTAAAATGGAATTTTATGCCTGGAAACCCAAGTGGAATTCACGTAAGAGAATTACCAAACGGTGAAAAGGCGCTTTGTGATCATTTCGACGATCAAGCAGTTTGGATCGGTACGTTTGAAGAGGAAAAACTCGTCGGAGTTTCGAGGACGTTAACTCGAGAGAATAAGTTTGGTAAACTTGATGTCGAGTTGTATGACAGAAAAGAGGAACTTTCAAAGTTGAAAAAGATGAAAGAACGATGCATTGAATTTCAAAGAGTTGCCATCTCAAAGGAACACAGAGGGAAACGTAAATTTTTAACTGAAATTGTGTCCTTCAACTTGGGTTTTGCAAAAAAAGGAGGATTCAACATCTTGTATTCGTCTAACTTGAAATATATTCATAATATTTCAGAGGAATTTGGTATAAAAAGCCTGCACGAGAACTTTTTGTATGGCGAAGAAAACGAGCTGCCAGCTTCAGTTTATTGTTTGTCGTTCGATAAAATTGACGAAGCTATCAAAAAGATGAAAGATACTGGAATCGAAGTGACAATTCAAGAGCTTTAAAATATTGCACGCTTAACTTAGTCATATGCCCTTCTACTCAGGAAAAGCGTCCTTTGACGTCCCTTTTCCTCGACTTTGGAGTATTACAAAACAGGAACAAACAAAGGTTTGGAGAATCGAAGATGTTTTCTCTATATTATCTATTTACCAATTGAAACCCCCAAGGCAAGTAAAATATTTCAATAACAATTATTCTTTGTTGTAAAACATGTTTTTGTCTGTAATGGAATAAAAGTCCTGATTTAATTAATAGTTGAATTTTAGTTTCAATGAAGTCTGCTGGGGCGCTGTCTTAGTTTTGTTGATGTAATGTTTTGAAAGCCGACAATGAGGACTGGAAACCCGTCTAGTCCAAATTGGAAGCTTTGGAACGATTTCAAATCCTCATTAATTATCCGGGAGGGATCTGTTTATTAAACAAGAACGGGATTTTTTGGTTTAAAATAAGAAACTTAAGATCGGGGAATAAACACAATTTCTGCGCATGCGTGAACGTCATATTCCCCACTGTTTATGCATCCCACACGGAAAATCGTTACCAAAAATAGAGAACCCTTCGCATCAGAACCAAACTTATTCGGTGCTTGCGGGTAAAGTGCTTAAAGGCTCTGACTGGTATTGAGGTTTCTTGATCAGAGATTCCAATCCATATCATCTTCAGCGACCCGTGAGTATACCATGGCACTGGTCGTACGATCAGGTTATAGAGTACTTTGAAACTCTCATTGTACTCCTCAGCCAATAGACCTTTCCCGAATTCGCTTGGATGATCACGAAACAGTGGTTCCAAGTCGAAGACTGAACTTGATTCTTTTGTTTATCAAGGCCACCCTCGACTTGAAACCATTGTTTCGTGATCATCCAAGCGAATTCGGGAAAGGTCTATTGTAGTGCTGTTCCAGTGTCCTTGGACTTGAAATATTATTAGGAGTACTTTCCGGGGTTTCAGAGTTCATCACGTGACCTGATTCTAAGCATGTGGTTGGCTGGTTACCTCGTGAATAATTAATGAATATTTGAATAATTTTTTACGTCATTGTCGGGTCAGCCGCCGGTCATTTTTCTTTTTTGTCGATTTTTCGTTATGCTTTTTATGGAAAATGATTGAACTGCTTTGTGATATCATGAGGAAAACGACCCTGGAGCCTGCTCCCGGAGCAAAACCCTTAGTCTGTATAGGCTTTAAGAAACGATCGAGGTTCCTTGAAAATAAAATTACCAGCAATGAGAACCTCGACTCAAACGTGGCAAAAAAATATTAAGTGGGTTTAATGTAAATTTTCAATCATAAACCATACCTCTCGTTAACGTCAATGTATTCCATCGCTCCTACCAAAGATTCGATGACCGGAACTTGGAAAGGAATATTAGATGGTGATTTTATGCCCCCGATGAATAATGTTCTATTGAGTTTAACAGGACCAGGGGCCACTTGGTCAACACCAGGAGACGATACTATTGCACCATCCAACACCAGTTGAAGACTGAGGACAGAAATACAGGTTAATAGGGTTAAGTGACTATATATTGCCTATTATTATCTGTACAGCCATAGCTGAAGGCTCCAAAAGTAACTAAAACTGGCCAATTCATTCATTCCAATTATTTAAGGTAACGTCGGTAATTCCTTCAGCTACAAGGTTGGTATCAATGGAAGCCGACGGTACGCACTTTACCTCCCTCTCTTTATCAGTGCTCTGTTTTAAGGGTATCTTTAAAAAAGGCTACTCTGATTAGAGAGAAGTCGAAACAAGCGTGTGAGGTTACTGAGGAACGAACTATGGAGCTCTCGCTTAGCAGACAGCGCACTAACCAATACTTTCTCCTACCACACTGCTTAAAACTGAAGGCTTTAATGAGTAAACTTTTAAAAAGCAGGGGACAAAGTAAACAACAAATACAGAAATATTATCAGGAGAATGATATACATGTTTTTTATTCTTACCCAGCACTAAAGAATGTGATCACCACAGTATGGAAAGCGCCATCATTTAGTGTTCGTTTGTTGGTAGTGACAGGTTTGATACTGTCAGGTTCGTTGGTATTGATCAGAAACAAATTCCCATGGAATAGAGCCAGATAGAAGTAATAGTTCTGAAAAATAATCAAATGTAAGGGAATATGATCACGATACCATCTTTGCGCGCTGCATAAGCACTGATAAAAATAGAAGGTTCTACATGTGTTCGACACAATTTGCCCAAATATTCATGCCAATATACAATATCTGTATCTAAGCACTGTGAGCGCAACGACGATGAACATTGAAATAATACCTTGGTACATTCAAAATTGTTTGGGCAGGCCTTGCAAGGATTAGATAAGCTGAAGTTTTGTGTATTCAACGAATACACGTGAACAAGAAAACGCGCACAATAACAGTGAAATATGACAAGGTTTTGTGCATCTCAAGTCTTTGTGCACGCTAAGCAAATGATAAAATACGACGAAATTTTATAAATTCAACCGTGCGCAAATACTAGAGAAGAATATTTTTATACTTCTACACAATACGGAGGCTAATCTATAACTTTAAATACACTAATCCATACCGTATGGGCATCACCAGTATACACCAACACGCCACTAGGGTTCAATGTTTTAAACTTGATTGACAGCTTGGTCATGTTGCCGAGACCTGTATTAAGCCCGGAATAACCTTTACCAATGAATCGAATTGGCGGTTGAACCTAAGATATAGAATGCCAGAAATCAATATCTGCTCTTTGGGCTTCCTGTGGTAAAACACAGGTATACCATTGGGGAAAATAATAAGTAGTTGTTTACTTACATATGGAAGTATTCCACAGGTATTCACTTGGTCGGATTTTTCTGTGAAGTTTTTGTCGCCGAGAAATCTGGGGACTAGGGCACCAGTTGTGGTACTGCTGAGGCTAACGTTGCGCACATGTCCAGCGAACTGAGTACTAACCGGAGCTACGAACGGACTGAAAATAGGGAGAAATCAAGTTGAAGTAAAATGGCCGGAAGTAAAATGGCCGTTAGGTTAGCTGAATACGTCTTGCTTGATACTTACCTTTGAGGATCTTTTCCACCAAATATCAACTTCCGTCCGACAGGAAGGACGAGAGGAGATTTTAAGGCTAAAATAGAAATGTCCATTTCCTGAGAATTTAAGTCTTTAATGACGAGGGTCGAGTTGATGAGCCCGCGGGTAACATGGACTTCATACCAGCGGCCATTATCATAGGTACTCTTGTTACTAAGGATTGAATGAGTAACAGACCCATTCTTGAAATAGAATCCCACTCTACTGGAATTAAGGTAAAGGCCATACAAATAGTCCTGAAACGATAATAAAAGAAAAATATTAACATTAAATTAGTTTCGCTTCTGACTCTTGGTTACCATAGTTACAATATTGCTGTGGTTACTTAAAATTCCACACTCTTTCTTTAATTTGGTCGAACGTAATTACCATAATGGTAGAGCAAACTCATATTCTTTGCTATTTGAAATTCATGCCCTCTTACGGATAACTATAGTTACCGTGTTGCCGTGGTCACTAAATATTTCCTTACCTGGTCACCCTGCACGTTTATAATTGATCCAGACTTCTGGAAAGTTCTGAACTGGAAGAGTATCTTAGAGTTGGATGAGATGTCAAAGCTTCCCATGTACTGAACGAGATACGTGTTGGGACTACCGTAAAAACTAGTCCCAGATACGACGTCATCAAAGCCTGAGTTGAAGGCCGAGTCGAAACTAGAAATAACGTAGAAATAGATGCAAATCAGTGGTGTGACCAGCTGCATTGATAGCGCTCCCCGCTTACCATGTTCTTACAAGGGTGTCTCAGGGTTTTCATTAATAGGCGGCTACCGGCGGTATAGCGCCGCCTACTTTACCTCTTACCGCCGGTTATTTTGTGTCTTACTTAATAAATATGATTGTAAATTTTTGTTTATATAAATTACGGCCCCGTTGGGGACACAGACGCCTACTTCAATCACTCAGACGCTTATTCAAAAAGATATTGAAAACCCTGGTGTCTTTAGCTTTCATGCGGTAAATGCTTCTTAAGGGCTTGTACACACTATGCCACGTTGCGTGCCACGTTGCTTGCAACGGGGAAATCGTGTGTCCACCCGTAAAAGTAGAAGTCGTTTCTACTTCTGCGACGTCGCGCGCAACAGCTGCACGGATGGACACACGATGCGATTTCACCGTAGCAATCAACGTCGCAGGAAACCTCGCATCGTGTGTCCGATCCTTAATACTTTCAGAAACCTATTTTCATTGACTGTATGATAACCCTTTAGCCTGAAGATGGTTTTCAAACCCTTCCCTTGGTCTTTTAGCTTTCCATTTTTCTGGCGAGGGAAGAGGGAGCGGTTGGAGGGATTCACGTTACGATACTTGCACACTGTGCGCAATACCTTCTGCTATAAACACAAGGACAACAACAATTTCTTCTTACCATTTCGAGCAGGCAAATCTATTCCCAGTAACCTTAGCGGGCTCCCATAATCCTAAACGCTGCTGGTTCACCACTACATTGTCGATGCATCCATAGAAAAAGCGACGCGTTTCGTTTGGCTAAAAAAAAAAATAAGCAAAAACTGGCCAGTTACTGCTAGGTATATAATATGAATCTTATTTCCAGTAGGACTGAAGAGCATGAAAAGTTAGAAATGCTTATACAAATTGCTTACCAATACTCCACCAGGAAGACTACCAAGAAAGAATGGACTTGACGAACTGATGTTAATGTCGCTTCTTGGTAGAATCTGATTGGTCGAGCTTTCATAAGTGCGGGAAAAGTTAGTGACGTAGTTGGTCACAGTAAGACGTGCTGTGTCTTTGTTCCTAAGAGCGAAACAGAAGAATGGCGTTTTAATGCTGCTTTATCACTAGTTCAATTTAGTTCATGGTACTTTTTCTCGCGCGTGCGCTGTAGATTTTAATGCAACAAAATCGGTTGGAATTCTGCCAACTATAGGCCAATTTTAAGAACGTTTTTGATGGAAATTATCTAAGTAAACGATTTGTTGGAAGTGTTTGCACCACCTACCTGGACGCATACACGCGGTACCAGTTTCCAGGTCTGATAGGAACTTCATAGTTCACAATAGATATTGGTCCTGAGCCAAGGTTATAGGTGAAGCGCACATATGCATCATACACAAGTGATAATACCATACTGCTGTCCTGTGGGGAAAACGTTATAATTCCATAAACATCTTGTAATTCATGTGACAGGCCATAGAGAGAGCGTCCTTAGAAATTACGACAACGCTTAATATATTAGACCAGCTTTTGTATGACTGTGAGAAGCTCGCGGCACGAACACGGTCGCGACACGGTCAAGGCACGGCAAGGCACGGCAAAATTCTAGAAAACATCACGGTCGCGTCAAGGCACCTATCTCGTCGAGAGTTATTTACAGTCATACGAAAATCTGCTGTAAACAATCTTACCGAGTCAGTCACACCCTCTGCCAGATACAGAAGCGGACCTTGAATAACTTGATTGCGCTCTGCCTTGAAGTCCATAGAAATGTCATTGTAAAGTGTCTTCTGAGCAATACGACCCGTGGGGGTGTACTGTAGGGTAGTGTTGCCGTGGATTTTCAGAGCGTGTTGAATCTAAGAATGAATGAATGAAAACGACAATCATTAAAGAGGAAAAAAGGAATACGAAAGTATAAAACAAAACAAATAAAGTCAAAAATAATTATATTATCTTAAGATTATCAAACCTTTGCTATTTTTTCTTGAGCTTGTCTTAGTTTTTCTCTCAGTCTTTGCATGTTTGTTTCCAGCGTCGTTCTCAGGTCAGCGGTTCGATTCCTTTCAATCTGCGCTTGCGCATTGCTTTCCGTCACATTCTGTAGCATCATGTTTCCTCTGGCAACTAAAAAGAAGAAGAACAAACAAAAATTAGGATGTCACTACTTGTTTCCACGTCTGCGACGTTGCGCGCAACAGTTACATGGTTGGACATTCGCATCGTGTGTCCGAGCCTATAGGTATCTCGAAAATAATTTCGTTATAAGCCCTTACGTGCTGCAAATGCTTCAGGCATCAGTTGACGCGCATGCTCATATGATGTATTAATGTAAGCCATTGAAGTGTTGAGTCTCGTGACTTCATCTTGAACAGCCCTCGCATTGCTTACAATAGAAGGGGTCTTTTGACCAACAAATATTGCGTAACTATCAGCGTTCGTTAAGTCTGTGTAGATGGAGTGCCGCGATGCTCCAGGCTCGGACCACTCGATAAGCTTATTACTTCTGGAAAGAAGGATGTTGTGGTATTGATCGACTTGACTGCCGATGAGAGTAGCTCGTTGGAATGTCTCGTTTGCCATGGTTAAATTCTTTTGAAGACCTAAGGAGAAGAAAATTTGTTTTAAAACTTTTCTATTTCATGATATCATATATCTCATTACTTTTATAAAACACGAAAGAAAGAAATAAAATGTCTTACCAAAGATGTCACGTAAAGTAAAAATGCCTACCGCGCAAAATATTATATATTCAAAAACACAGGGCTTTATCAGCTCGCAGAAACGAACAAAATAACGTTTGCGTGCGCGCACAAGGCTTTTTTCCTCGTGACGCCTGTGGCCAAACCAACATTGAGATCCTCGAAGCGAGATAAGATATACTATACCTGCCACGTCAATGTTCCTTGCTAGAGTTTTATCAAGCACAACTTTGCTTCTGTTAAAGCCTTCTTGAGCACTTTGCTCCACAGCAGAAAATGATGACGTGAAGTTGTTCAACTATAAGAAGAAAAAAACTAAAAATATTCAGAAAGTTTCCTTATCCTATCCCATAAGTTTATACTAATAATCCATCCATCTCTATTTGTAGCGTTCCTATTTTCTTATCTTTTTTCCTTTATTTCTTTTCTCAGTTTCATTTCTTCATTTTTCCCATTTTATTTCATCTATTCCTTTCCTAATATCTTTCAAATGGAATCACTTTTCGCTCCCCCGCTGTTTTCCCCTCCCACTCATTTTATTTCCCATTTCCTTCCATTCATTTTCCCATTATTTCACACAAGTACCAACTGACTTACGCGAATCATGATCTGTTGCAAGGACTCGTTTACTTTGGCAGAAGTCTCCAAGGACCGGTTAACAAGCTTTACCACAGACTCGTACTGCTTGATAGCATCGACAGCTCGTCTTTCATTGTCTGCAATACCGTCTAAAACACTGCAAAAGAAAAAAAAAAAAAAAAAAATTCATGACATGTTGCGCTCATTTTTTTCATACGAATGTAATATTTTCCATTTCTTCTCTTACTTCTTTCTTAGTTGTGCTTCTGCTGTCAGATTGGCCGCATGTTTTGTAGCGTTAACGTTCACAGACAGGTTAGCAGATCGTATCTGGTCCTCTGTTGGTTGAATGCTGGTGTTAAGCTGGCTGATTTGGCTGTTGAGTCCTGGTACTTCATTTAGAACCCTGCTTGACTCCTGGAAAAGTTGGAAAATCAAATTGAAAATAAGTGTGTTAATAAGTATGGCTGTGTATGGCTAGGTACGAATGCAATGTATGGCTATGTACACATGGTGAATGGAAACTAAGACGGACAGACGGACGGACGGAGGGACGGACAGACGGACAGACAGACAGACAGGCTAGGGATAGCAGAAGGGGTGTATTATTTGATGCGCATGTCTAATCTACCTCCAGATCACTTCTTCCTTGGTTTATCTCGTTCCAACTTGTGGCGAGGAAAACGCTTGCTTCTTGTAAAAGGGTACGAGACGTCGTAAGACGGGAATTACTTAGGTCTATTAAATCCTGAAAGAGAAGTGTTGAAAATCTGGCATCAGTCCTTTTAACTAACGAAATCTCGAAACCAAACTTAGAACAGTTATGAGACAGAATCTTGACAAATGCCGTCACCAAAAAAATGTCATACAAGCACAATATTTCATACCACTGTCTGATTGACCAGCGTGTTGACTTGACCGGTTATTCTTCTCACGTCATCATTACGTTCCTGACTCGCCTTGAAACCAATGAGTTTCTCCTTGAAGGTTTCCTCATTTCTCGTTACAGAAGCATTCAATGCTTCTGCACTTTCTCTGTGAGTTGTAGCGTTATGCCTGGCTATTCTTGTAAGACTATTATTCACGTATGTTGCTCTATTTAGTTCGGAATCAGCTCTGGACGACTCGACGTCAAATGTTTTGTTAAGAAAGGTATCAGCTTTTGACAACATTTGATTGGATAAGACTTTCAAAGTTTCTAATTGGTTGGAAATGTCGTTGGAAAGTCTGTTGACACCTAGAAAAGATTATTAAGATGTTAAAAAGGATTGGGAAAACTGTCCAAAGGTAATGAGCGAGTCGAATGAGCCGTGAACACCAAAGCGCAAAGATTGGGAGGGGGGGGGGGGGGGACAGAGATTTGTGCCACAAATACTTGTACTGTGCCGTGTCCATGACAGTACGTGTCATCGCACTGTGATTGGCTTAGTAGTATGTTTGCACACTGTGATTGGCTCACATATAAGTCCAACAGAAAGTGACACAATTCAGTACTTACTTATGACATATTTAAGCGCAGTATCTGTCTTGTTCGTAATGTCTTGTACCCTGTTCAATTCTTCAGAGGTATTCTTCTTCAAAGCGTTAGAGTATGACTTCATGGCCGAAAGCTGTAAGCACAGAAATATAAAAAAAAAAAAAAAAATAAATATAACATTCATCATCAATATAAATCAAGCGGAGAAAAATGTGAGAGACTAGGGAGCTATCTTGTTATACGTCATGACATGAAGTATATGCTTCTTCTGTAAACCATTGAAAGAAATGGAAGGTATATATCAGACATGTACTCCATGTGAAGTGGTAACAGTATATCTTACCTGTGACTGCAAGTCTACGATGCTTTTGTTTAAGGTATTTGATTTCATGTCCGCAATTCCTGCGCGTAAGTCTTTTACTCTTTGATCAAACTCCCTCACCAAATTCTGAAAATTGTAAATTGTACAACAGAAGTTTAATAAGACACCAAAAGCAACACTGAATAAAGGGGCGAACTGTGTAGGAATTTGAAAGAAGAGGTAACGTGATCATCTCCAAACTAAAAATGTTTTTAAATATGACGTGACTTATATAAAAAGGTGACTTCCAGGTCCAAAATGAAAACCACTTTTATGGAGATTTTTGTCGCTTTCTTCTTCATAGCCGTAAATTTTGTACAGAATGCTGAATGTTCCAGTTGAAGGATGAATTGCGGAGAACATTTTAGGCTTTATTTTAGAGGATTTCTGTGGAAATGGACCCTGAAATACGTCAAAACTTAAAAGCTCTATTAGAAAATGGAAGAAGAATGAAGTATGGGACACAATGAAAACGAAAGGCAAAGAGAGGGATAGAAAGAGATAGAAAAAAAGATTGAGACAAGGATAGAGAGAGATAAAGAAATAATCAACTCACTTGGATCGTATTTATTCTGGTGTCCACACTGTTCAGTGATTCTTTCAACGGTTTCAGTTTTTCCACTTGTTTGGTTTCATTCAGTGCTGTCTCGAGTTTTGATTGTGTTTTGTTGAGAGTCCCTTGAAGGTTAAGTCTGCTACATTCCGGACAAGCTAGAAATGACAGACGATATATACAGTAAAGTTTCTCAATAATCTATAGTAAATCGACAATTTAAATCGCCTTTCTAACGCGGTGGCCATGTTGACTGACTGAAACCGGCGACACGTTTTTGTCCATCGAGCCTCGCAATCAAGCACTTCAGAACGAGTTTCGCCAGGCATAAACAAAGGTTTTATTTTCATGGGAATAAGTATGGCTACCGCGTGAAGAAAGTTCTATACACCATTTTTGTCTTTCCAAAACCCCCACCATCTGGAAATAATTTTATGATAAGCAATTTTGTTTCCCCAAAGAAGACGTTTGCTGCATGACTTCCCAGCAAGAGTTTAACTTTCAATAGGCCCCTTGCAGCACGTCGGAATGCAGCTGAATTTGGAGGGCAAGAGAAAAAGAATCTCAACTCCAGAGAACTAGAAACCTATTGTCTTGCCCTCCAAATTCAGCTGCATTCCGACGTGCTGCAA